>AFQZ01001473.1:0-10761 GCA_000222935.2 Aciculosporium take MAFF-241224
ATCTTTTTTGTGCTCTTGAAGTTAGGTTCCTCGTCTGCTGCTGTTGCTTTTGCCCGTCCTCTTCTCACCCGAGCCTCACGCCTCTGCCGGATCCACCGTTTTTCCCACTCCCTCTCTAATTCCTGTCTGGCTGTAAGGCTGCCAGGGAGGGGGGGGGGGGCGATCAGGAAACGCCTTATAGCGATTACGTCGGCGGCCTCTTCCTCGGCGTCGTAGCTGCGATGCTATTAAATTACAGGCCTGCCGTATTTTCTTGCCCATGCTACTATCCTTAAGTCTTTAGTGGAATTGTCGTTTAACGTAATTAAGGTACAGATCTACTGGCGGCACTGCTGCTTCTGTCTCTAAGAGTGTTACTAGCGTCGCCTTATATGCCCCTGTAACCCGCCTTAAGTATTCATTCTGTTCCCTCACAAATGCCTTTGCTACCCCCTGTGCTACCCCTTCTGGCTCGCTGCGGGTGTGGTATATCCCAGCTCCATAGGCTATCGTGCTTTGTATTACCTGCATATAAAGGGATCTCGCACACTCTAGTCGGCATCCCCATGTAGACGCAGCCAGCGCCATGAGCGCTAATTTCTGCCGTGACAATTTAGCATTCACCTTCTCTATGTAGGTTGACCAACGAAGCTTCCGGTGAATCCAAACCCCTAAGAATCGCGCTGATTGTGTCGGTTGTATTGTTGCTCTTCTAAGTCGGATCGTCGTTATAATCGCCTGCCTCTTCCTTATAAAGTGCATTAGCTTGCTCTTTCCTGGGTTAAACCTTAGCCTATACTCCTTCGACCACTCCTTACATATTCTCTAGGCTCTTTCTAGTTATACTTTTGTCTCCTCTGCCGTTTTTCTATATGCTATAATGTTTGTATTATCCGAGAACCCCAACGTTAATGTTGATTCCGCCGCCGCTAGTCTTTGATATAGTGGCGTGATGTAGAGCAGGAAGAGGATAGGAGACGCCGGCGACCCTTGCGGAACCCCTGCAGTGACTTGGATTTCCTTAGTAATACGTCCGTCAAACGCCAATTGTGCTCTCCTTTCTGACGTAAAGCCCTGTGCCCATCTGGCCATCCACCCTGGCAGTCCTAACTCCTTCATAGTGCGGATTAATCGTTCATGGCTGATGGTGTTGAACGCCCCAGTAATATCTAGCTGTAGTAATAATGCTATCCCCCGGTAATGCCACGCCGTTCTCACGACCTCTTTTAGCGTGCTCAGTGCTATCTCCGTTAATCTGCCAGCCCTGTTGCCTATTTGCATGTCCGGCAGTATATGGCCTTCCTCTGCCGCAATAGTGATCCTCCTTGCAATAGCTCCCTTAATCACTTTGCCCATCGTGTTTAACAGCGATATCGGCCTCTACCCCCCCGGTCTGCCCAACTCCTCAGGGGACTTCCCAGGTTTGCGTAGAACTACTACCTTCGCTCGTCGGAAGGAGGCCGGATGATATCCCAAGCCGTAGCAAGCATTCGCAAGGCGTGTTAAACACGATATTAGGGCCGCTCCGCATAGCTTAAGGAAACCCGTTGGCAGCTCGTCCGGTCCTGGGGCTTTCCAACTTGCTGTATTCTTCATAACCTCTTTAATTTCCTCCTCTATAAACACGGGAACTGCCTGATCGTCGTCACAGTATCTTATCCCCTCCTCTGCCTCCGGACCTAGAGCCCTAGCCGCGGATGGAGGGAAGAACCTCTCTGCAAATGCCCTCGCCTTACCCTCGTGTGTAACCTCCACTATCTCCTCCCTGCCGTCGTCTCCTAGCCGGGTTAGTGGTGGGACCTGTTGCCTTTTAGGAGGAAGTCCACTCTGTAGCCGGGCCCAACGCTCCAGGGTCCAAAGACTCCCTTTGGACCTGGATAACTTGCTAACTGCCTGTTGCTAGCTACTTCTCTTCTCCTCCGAGATAACACGATCCTGTTTTTTTATAGCTTCTGTTAAGGCCTGCTACGCTTCCTGCGTCCGTTGTTGCCGCCACTGCCTATTAGCACGTCTTGCCTCTGCTGTCGCGTCCCTTACCCTTTTATTCCACTAAGGCTGTGGTTTGCTGCGCCCTTAAGGTCGCTTAGGTGCTGCTGTATTGGCTATCTCCGTGAGCTATTGGGTAAGCCACTGTGCATAGTCATCGATTTCTTGCCGGTTGCACAGCGGAAGCTCTAACCCCTTCTTTCTAAGCCTGTTTAAAGCCTCTGCCATAATAAGGTTCTTGTCCGCTGTCCTCCAACCCCGGACCAACCCTGGGCTATTGCTTAATTCCTTGTTTGTCCTAATGCTAATAAGCTGGGGCATATGGTCAGATCCGGCGATTTCCACTAGCCCGATGAATTCGACACTAACGTCATGGGTGGTCCACGCATGGTTAATAGTGCTGTCCCTGCTGCCATGTTCTCTCCTTGTTACTTCCCTAAACGGCGTAGCTAGGCCGAGTTGCCACCTCGTTATGAATTCTAACATCTTATCGTGCCCTGGAGATGTTCGGCCGAATCTGTCCCACAAGGGGTGATGTTGGTTGAAGTCCCCTACGAACACACTCCGGCCCTTTGCCTGGGTATTAGCAAAGTGTTGTAAAGGCGTCTGCCACTCCCTTTCATAAGCCGGGGAATAGATGTTATATATCTCTACTCCACATAGCTTAACACTGTACTAATCCTCCCCCCTCCCTGTAGTCCAAAGTCCTGTCTTAACCTTCCAGTGTATATAAATCGCCGTTCTTCCGCTGTATATTGCTAATGTATAGTGTCCCCGAGATAGATTCGGCGGTATACTGTTGTAGCCTCCTGGTTCCTGGATGGCTATCACCTCAGGGCTGACGTCATGCCCTAACGCCAGATGTACTAGATTGCTTTTCTTCCGTGTATTCCAGTACATAACCTTAATCATGTACTCTATTGTGTGCTTCGGAGCACCCTGGTTGGGCTGGCTCCGGTATTGTTTGGCCCTCTAGTCGGCTGTAGAAAGGCCAGCATTGTGCCTTCCTCTGCCGGTCTCTGTCGTCCTGATCTTAGCTCGTAGGTTCGTCTCGCAGAAGGGCCCCTTGGTTGTATGCTCCTTCCTCTTAGCTGCCTCTCCGTTAGTCCCCCGGTTTCTTCTCCCTGATGACCCTCGCCTGTGGTAGCCGTCGCGACCTCCGACCAATGGTTGCGGAAGAACAGCGGCCTCATAGTATAAGCCTCCCTGGCCTGCTGCCATCTCTTATTGCTCACCAAGCACAGTTGAGACCATGCTGGATATGCCCCCGCACAATTTAGGCATCTCTCCCATACCTCGCCTGTTAACGTCGGGCAAGTCCTCTCTCCCTCGGGGTGTTTTCTGGCAGCACACCTGCTGCATCTTGCTTCCTCCTTGCAGTATCTGGCAATATGTCTAATCTTATAGCAGTTATAACATTGCTTCGGGTGGATCATCTCGTTATATGGCTCAGCATCGAAAATCTCTGCTTGGTATACTATTCCCCCATGGCATAGTCAGTTCGCTGCCTCGGTGCCCTTAACACTAACCACTAATGGTGCCCTCGTCGCTGTTCCTCTTGGCTTCTGTACCGTTATCTTTGCCATATTTAATCCATTCTCCTTTTCGATGTTCTTCCTTATATCCTTAATCGCAATGTGGTTTGTCAATCGTGTTGGGAATCCCTTGATAATCACACTGAACATCTTCCTGTTTACTTCCGCCTTGGGTCCAAAGGCAACTCCCACCCAGGCCGTGTTTTCCTTCCATTTCCTCCCTGCTTCCGTAAACATAATAACTATGTCTCCACTCTGTAATCAGCGTGCTGCTACTGCCTCCTCCATGCCGATAGCGCTGTTTACTGCCTTTATAATCTTTCCTGGCGATCTGTTCCTAACTGCCTTGCTAATAGTGCTTCCCTTTACCAGTGCTTTCCGGTGATGGCGGGCCGGTATCGCCATACCCTCCGTTCGGGCCAAAGGTATCGTCGTATTCTGCCCCGTAACTCCGCGAGCCGTAATATTCGCCCAAGTCCCCCTAACCGCTGATCCAGTCCCATGAACAGCCTCTATCGCCTCCTTAACCGCCTTCTTAACCGTGGTTTCTACTCTGCTGCTAACCGCTTTCATGATCAAGGCCTGTAGGCCTCCCGTGTCCGTTCTTGCTCAGGCTATCTCCCCTCCTGCATCCATAGCAATTTGTGTAAAAGTTCTGATAGAAGCCCACACTTCTGTTATTTCTGCCTCTGGGATAACTTTTGTTATTAATTCCTTTAGTGATTTCATTTTATTCTTTAGTTTTTCCCGCGCTGCTGTCACTCCGGGATTCTCTCCTTGACATTGCGTTTCTTCCTGGGTGGTGCCTTGTCCTTCGTCGGTCGCGGATCCACGCGAAAATTCATTAATTATCGCACCCCTCGCGCCGCTTACTCCCCTTGCGCGATGCGCCATTGCTAGGGGGGGTAATCGACAATAAGGAATCCGATTCTGTGCTTCTTTTTCGTTTTAGGCGTAATACCGCATCGTATCCGCGGTGTTCCGTAGTAAAAGCCTTTATATATACCTTTATAAGCTAGCTAGGGGCCTTATAAGCTAGAAGTCTAAAAAGGCTTTTACTATAGCTTTATTAACTATAAAACCTAAATCTAATATAATTTACAAGGCTTTTTAAGAATTAAAGTAGCTAGAAGGGATATTTATAAAGCTTAAAATGCCTTTAAACACTCTTATTTAACTTTATTATAATAACTAAAGTGCTATAAAAACAGCTTATAATCCTGCTCTTTATAGCCATATAAAGCATACCCTTCTAAAATTCTACTATAACTAGCAGCTTATATTCTCTAAATTAGCTAAAATATAGTACCTAAATATAAAGAAAATACCGGCTAATAAATTAATTAAGCCTTTAACTATTCCTATTTATAAGGCTTTTATAGAGCTTATAAGGCTAGGGGCCTTATAATTATCTATCTGGTTATATAACATTCTTATTAAAAAAGTGGCTTTTTAAAGTCACTAAAAACACACGTAAAAATTCAGAAATTTACAAAAATAAACCATGCCTTTAATAGGCCCTTTTTTTAGCAAATCGTACGCTAATAACAGCGTTTTTTCAACTACCCTATAGCCCCAAAGCAGGGCTATATTCTCTGTACCTTTGAATTTTTAAATTAGATTATTTAGAATTCTATTAAAATATTTTGCATAATCCTTCCTTTTAATCTCTAAGACTTCTTTAAAGGGGGTGTTAAAAATTACAGTGAATTTTTAGCACTTTAGTAGTTAAGATATAGGTATCTCCTGGGTAGTTAGACAGACCTACCTTTATAGTTAATAAGATTATTTTAGTAGCTATAGGTAAGAATATTAATAACTATTAATAACTAGTATTAACCTTTTATACCTTATTATAAGCTAATAATAGCTATAAAATACATAAAAATACAGAAATTTAAAGCTTTTTTAATTGCCCTATAGCTAATAATAAGTGCACGAAAACGCGACTAATAAGTTGGCAGCTGGCTAGCTACTAAAGCTATTAAAGGTTAAAATCTTAACCTTTAGAGGAAAATTCTACTAATTTAAAATCTGGAAAAGCAGGGTAATAACTTAACTGCTTTCCTTTATAGGAAAGTAGGTTACCCTATAGGTCATACTAATTTGCAGATATTTTAATAACTAGAGGTCTTAGAAAAGTCTTAGGAATATTATTCGAATTAGGGAATTTAGGGCTTTTTTTTTATATAATAAAAAAATTTTAGGTAAAATTTAGAAAATTAGAAAAGTTAAATGTAGGACACATTAGCACCTAGTTTATTAGGCTGTAAGTTTATTTTTTTGTTTTTATATATAAATAATTTTTATAGAAAAAAAAAAGTAGCGTGCAAAACTTATTTAGTAGCTATAAGGCTTAAAAAAGGTTAGTGGATATATAAGAAAGCTATACACTTCCTTACCAGACCTAATAGCTATTGCTACTACTAGACACTAGAAATTCTATAAAAATTTTATATAAATCTAGTATAACTTGCCTTATAGATCCGGCGTAAACATCTAAGATACCTACTATTTTCAATAGTTATATAATAAGTAATCTAGCTAATTAGAGCATGTATATTATGTATATAACCTATAATTTCCAGTTATTATTACGTATTTCCTTTATTATTTAAATAAGCAATTCTAATACTTATAAATTCTCTTTTTATTAAAAAAGAGAAATTGCTTTAAAATGCATAATAAACCCATAAAAATTAATAAATAATAAAAATTAATAACGCTATAATATATAAGAAATATAACCCTAAATAAATAACCCTTATTAGTTTAGAGTATTTAAAGGTAGGGCAAAAGAGTATAATTCCTGCCTTAAAGCCCTTTAAATTAATTATATTAACTATATTTAAATTTATTAGATTTAAACTCTTTATTATACGCTTAACTTAATGCTAGATTTAGTAGAGAATTTACCCTTTTCTTCTTATTATTAGTATCCTAGGCGGCTAGGCAGCTCTAGTATTAACTTTTTTAATTAGTCTCCTTACCTAACCTTTTATATAAATTTAGGCTTTATTTTTAGTTATAAAGGTCTTAGGGCTTTTATTTAAAGAGGTCTTTATTATTATATTAGCTAGATTATTATAATTATTAATCTATTAAATCTTTATAATTTCTCTTTATTTATAGGATTATTATAGTACTATAATATTAATTATTAGCCTTTTTTCTTTTATAGTACCTAGCTTAATAATATACTTATATAATAAAAAAGAATTAGTATATATTATAATTAAAATCTTTAGCTTATTTAATTAATTAGTAATAATCCTTAAAGTTATGCTTATTATATAGGCAATATTAACTCCTTAAACCATCCTATATAGCTCTAATATTAATATACTTTTTATAACTCTTTTAGATTTTATAAAGCTATATATTATAATATTATTAATAAATATAAATTTAAAAGTATTAATATTCTTTTTTTATTACTAAGAATAATAATATATTTAAGCTATAAGCTAAGGTCTTTATTATTAGTAAAAGATCTATTAATAAAAATATAAAAAAAGGTATTTTTTAGTAAGAAGGGTATATATTATAGTTTATAACCTTAATTCTTAATTTATTACTTAAGCCTCTTATTAAGCTTTATTATATTTTTAGGTTTTAGTTATTAACTTTAGGTAGTAATAAAAAAATTATAAGAAGCTTTAGGTTAGTAAATAAGGGCAATATATATGCCTTAAGCTCTCTGCTTAATATATTAAGCTTAATTATTTTAGTTAACGTTTAATAGCTTTTTTCCTTATACTTTTTATTATAAATAAAAGGTATTATTATTAAATTTACCTAAGATATAACTATTAAACATTAGTAGTATTAAAGTTATTAGTTTTTTTTTAGCTTTATAAAAAATCTTGTATTTTTTAACTTAATCTTTTTATAGTTAAAAAATTACTATTACTAAGACTAAGAGTATTATTAGTCTATATTCTAATAATACTAAAGCAGGTGCTATTTATTAATAGAATAAAAAAGTAAGGGTTATAGTTAGAAGTTATTATCTTAAGCTTTTAATAATAATAATTAAAGTAGGTTAACTATTAATATATTCCTGCTTTTATAATTTTATAAAGCAGCTTTATTATAATTATAATAATATCTAGTAGGTAAAGATATGTAATTTATATAGAAAGTTTTATAAGAATAGTATAATTAAGCTTTATTTATAACTATATATATACCTATATAATATTTTGTAGCTAAGCTATAATATCTTCCTCTTTTAATAATAAAGTAAGAGTAAAAATAAGTCTTTAGCTTACTCTTTAAATTATTAAAAACTATATAAGAATAACTTCCTTTTCTTAGTTACTATAGCCTTAAATAATATATTATAATTTTTTATATAAGAAGTGAATTACTTTACCCTTAATGTCTCTTATTATTTATAAACTAAAGGGTCTTTTGCCTTTATACCTTTATAAGTTAAATTAAATAAATTTAAATATATTTCTTACTAGTAAGGTATTTGTTAGAATCGCTTGTATGGAGGATTGAAGGGATACGCTGCATTAACCAGGAATTATAGGTTGTATATAAAATGCATACACTCTAATTAGCTAGATTATAGGTTCTATAACCTAGGGCTATACTATAGCTATAACACTATATCTTTATATTATAGCCTGCTTCTTTCTCTTAAAATATATAAATAGATTATTAGACTTTGTTACCCCTGCCTTATACTTATGCTATAGTATACTTATAACCTGTGTATTACTAATACTAATTAGTAGTTACTAATAACTATAGATTTACTAGGTTATATATAGAAAAGATATATCTAAATGCTTTTACTTATGTAACTATAAGGAATTTTAACGTTATGCTAATTAAAGGTTTATTTCTTTAATTATTAACTTTTACTACTTATTTATAATAATAAGAAGACTTAACTCTTATAGATCTTCTTACTTATTATTAACTATTACTTATTTATAATTAAAACTAAATCTTTATTATTATTTATAGAGAATTAACTAATGCTAACTGCTTTAATTAGTACTAAACATAAAGCTTAAAATACTAAAATATCTTTAAGCTAAGGAAAAATAAGAAATAATTTTAAGGAATAGCTTTAAAAGAATATTTATAAAAAAAAACTTTTAAAGAGTACCCTTTCTTAAAAGCTTTATAAATACTACCTAATTCTAACCTAAAATCAAACTAAGTTAGTTAAAAACATTAATATTAATATAGCTATTAAATAATAAATTAATAACTATATTGCCTATATAATTAACTATTATATTCTTAACTAAGGAAAAGGTTATAACCTTCTTATTAACTTTTAATAGGATTATAAAAATTAGACTAAAAATGCTTTTAATAGAAGTAATAGTAACCTTAAGTATACCCTTTGTAATTACCTTGATAATAATAGTTGTTATGGTCTTGCTAAAATGTAACTGCAGAGCTAGTAACTTAAATAAGAATATTATTTATAAAGAGAAAGAGAAGGAAAAGATCTATTTACTTCTAATAACCCTGCCTTTATAGTTATATATATAACTAAGGACTAAGCCGCTTATATATTACTTATATAAAGCTGTCTGCTCTCTAGCTATATAAATCTAAGCTTTAAGCTTAAATTTATTATATAGCCCCCTTTTTACTGTTTAAGGCATTATAGTTAGCAATTAAGTTGCCCCTTATATAGGCCTATTATTATAGTATATATCACCTTATTATGCCTTATAACACTCTAGTACTACTATATTTAAAAAACTTTCTAAAGGTTTTTATATTAGCTAGATATATCCTGCCTACTTTACTAATATATCCTATTAATTACCCTAACCCTAGGCATTTCTTACTACTATTATTTCCTTAATCTTATATTTTACTAAATTTAGATTATTCTTATAAAGCAGGAGTATTAAGCCTAGTTTAGAATTAGCTAGGTATTATAATAAGAGTGGATTAATAGCTACTTTCTTAATAAGGTTTATATAAAAAACCAGGTATATTCCCTATAGGATATTTAAATAAATAGTAAGTAAAGTTAGCGTTTTTAAGACCTTATATTTTACTTTTACTTAATTAAGTTTTTAACTAAAATAGTTTATTTTTATATAATAAAGATTTAACTATATAAAATCCCTTATTTAGTAATATTCCGCTGGATACTAAGAAACATTTATTATATCCTACTAATATTATTATATAAAATTAATTATAGCTTATACTATTACTATCCCCTCCTAAATATATTTTAAGAATAATATAGCTCTTTCCTTAAATAAGATTAGGCTTTTAGTCTTATTTAGTATATACTAAACTAATTTAATATTAAAGCCTTTTAGCGCCTAGTTTATACTTATACTAGTTACTATAAAGATTTAGTTATTAAGCACTATTTAATAAGCTAGTAAATAGTTAGCCTAGTTATACTCTAAAAAGGTAATAATTACCTGTAAAACTGCTTATACTTTTTAATTTACTTATTTTATATTATTATTTATTTAAGGATAATAAGATATAAATAATAATTACTTAATACCTACTTACTTACAAAGTATAGTTAAAAAATAACTAAGCTAGTTTAAACTATAGTTAAAAATAATTTAATAAGAAAATCTATAAAAACACTACTAATAATATTTAAACTATTTTATATATACTTTAGCTACTATACTTATTATTACCTTTAGTTATATATACTTTAAGAGATAGTTTATAATATATATTAGGAAGTATAATAATGCCTTATTATATACTAAAAGTTTTATTATAAAATCTACTAAGATTTATAACTAGTAATAGTTTATAGCTAGTTGTTAAGCTTTATAGTGCATTTTACCACTAAAGCTTACAGGCAAGGCTAGATTACCTGGCCTCTTAAAGGTTATCAACTAACCTTCCGGATTACTGGAGATCTAGGGTGCTTACATAAGCATATTTAGGTACATTAGGAAGCCCCTTTCCAGAGGATTCTAATGGTATCTAAATGTACCCTAGATGAGAAGAAACCAGGGAGATACGCCCTGTAGAATTGTATGGAATTCCTTGGAAGCAGGATGACGTATGCTCTGGTGGGTCTTAGTGGGTTGATTAGAAATCAACCACTTCCTTTCCTTTCCATTCTATTCTTTTCTATGTTTACTATGCCTACTTAGGCTAGTAACCTATAGTGGGTATAGCCCCATTTTTCTTCTATTCTCTGTGTATATAAGGAGGCTTTCCCTCCCTACCTTAGATAGATTTTCTTAACCTTAACAACAACAACACCAGCATTGGTAATACGATC
>AFQZ01001472.1:0-10764 GCA_000222935.2 Aciculosporium take MAFF-241224
TGGAACGTGGTGGATGAGAAGAAAAAAGGGGTGGAGGAAAAAGAAAGGGGATGGAACGTGGTGGATGAGAAGAAAAAGGGATGGAGGAAAAGAAAGGGGATGGAAAAGGGGAGGGAGCTGGTGAACTGAACTGGGAAGAAACCATGTGCTTGTGCATGTGCATGTGCATGTGTCTTTGTTTGGCGGTGAGGCCCGCCGACGGGCCCTTACAGCGAGCATGCCCTGCCTTGCGCTGCGCGCAGAAATGCTAGACATTCGTCTTTGGTATTTGATTGACTGGTTTGGTTGATTGATCTGATCCGATTCGGGCCAAGGGGTAGGGAAGGGGGGGGGGGGGGTGTGAGGACCTGCGGAGGGAATGGTGCGGATGGCTGGGTGGTGTCATCGTGGATAATACGTCTTCTTTTTTTTCATCTGACCAAAACGGGAAGAATACGCTTCAAGTACCAGGTAGGTAGGTACTTAGGTAGGTACCTGCTTCCTGCTGCACAAGCAGCCTTGTCCTTGACGCGAGAGCAGACACCCAAGTACCCTGCTAGTACATGGTACCGTGTAGACAACTGGGTGCTGCAGGAAAAGATCAGGGACAAAAAACATCATGGTGCCATCATGTAGACAACTGGGTGCTGCGAGAAAAGATCAGGGATAAAAAAACACATGGCATCTAGCCCGTGCCAACAAACAGAACTGTGCCGACAGAACAAGCCCCCCCCAAACAGCATGCCTTGAAAAACCAACAAACACACACATTCGTGACTCTACATCAAGAGGCCCGCCCCCACAACCGCGGCATGCTCCTCGGCCAACCTCGGCGCGTCATTCATCTCAAAGGCAAAATTCCAGATGTCACTCGGCGTCATGTTCCCATACAGCCCCTTGTCCTCCTCATACGTGCTCTTGCTGCCCACGTGCTGCATCACAACGGGGGTCAGCGCCCAGCGCAGGCCCCCCCTCGCATCGGCATAGTCCTCGATGAAGCTGTCGGTCGGGGAGGCGGACCACCTGTTTTCGCGAAACAAGGGGAGGAGCTCGTCGACGACGGTCCCCAGCGGGAAGACGAGGCCCTGGCCGCAGCAGGCGTTGGCGGGCATGAGGCGCACGCCCGCGCGCTGGGGCAGCACGCAGTTGGCGCCGGCGGTGAAGAAGAGGAGGAGGAGGAGGGGCGCGAAGAGGCACAGGGTCAGGGCGAGCACGGAGCGCGTCGTGTACCGGCGGGGGAGGGACGACGAGGACGACGAGGACGACGAGGAGGGCGTGCAGCGGCGGGCGAGGTGTAGGGTGAGGGCGAGGGTCGAGGCAAAGGCCAGGCTGTAGGCGGCGTACTTGGGCCAGGATTCCATGTGCCAGCCTAGGAGGGCTTCGTAGTAGAAGAGGCGGAGGTAGAGGACTGTTTTCGACGGCGATTAGCAATCCTATTGTGAGGAGGGGTGGTCATGTACGAGGGAAAAAAAAAGGGGGGGGATGTATAAAATGAAGAAAGCAAAGGGTGACATGTGGATGTGGGAGCATACAATCACCGTGGGCCGCCTCCCACGATTCCGCCGTGGCCACCCCCACGGCCTTCATGGTGCGGTGCCGCCACCCATGCAGGAAGATGACGTCGTCCTCGACGAGAAGCATGTAGGGGGCGCCCGTCTTGACACACTCCTCCATCAGGATGGAGTAGTCAAACTTGGACTTGACCGCGTGGCTCTGGTTGTTCTCCATCAGCCGCGCGAGGGCCAGCCGGTCGGGGTCATCGTGGTACGAGGGCAGGCCGTCGGCCATGCGGACGAGCCAGGGCTGGGCGTGGTCGCCGTGCTCCGTCCGGTTCGTGTGCGCGAGGAGGACGACGAAGTGGAGGCGGGCGCGCTCGTCGGCGGTGAGGCCGTGCTGGAGCGATCCCATCGTGACCTTGAGGTAGGAGATGCCGTCGCGCTGGACGGACGGAATGCCGATGCATAGCTGGGGGGGGTGCCATCTTTCTGCCTGGGCGGGGGCTGGTTGCTCCTGGGTTGCTACCGCGTCGGCGTACCGTCTTGCTTGTCGGATGCGGTGCGTCGAGTACCGCGGGGCGTGGGCTCGCTCGGCTTGGAAGAATTTGGAGGTTGGGTCGCGCCAGCAGGTGGATCGGACGCATACGACGAGGAGGGAGTACTGGAGCTTGTTAGCTTTGTTGTCGACGGGTTTTCGCCATGGGCACGCGTGTGCGTGCGTGTGCGTGTACGTGTGTGTTTGACGTGTGTGCGTGTGTGTTTGACGCGTGTGCGTGTGTGTTTGACGCGTGTGCGTGTGTGTTTGACGCGTGTAAGTGTGTGTGTTTGACGCGTGTGCGTGTGTGTTCAACGTGTGTGCGTGTGTGTTCAACGTGTGTGCGCGTGCCCATGTTTGTGTGTCCGTGAAGGTGTCGTCTGGTGTGCATGTCTAGGTGACTAAGCCCGGCACACGATGGATGGATGGTCTGTGGGTTGGGCGCCCGTGGACACGGGGCAACTCACCGCGAGGAGGAATCCCAGAACGAGTGCCGCGTTGGGATGCGCATGGTGAAGACCGGCGTACGTGAGCTTCATGGAAAATGGATGGTTCGTGTCGACATTTCAATCCCAGAGGGCGCAGCGCAAAAGACACGAGAGGGCGGCTCCCTCCTTGGGAGCGGACATGCAAGGATGGAACGGAAGAAAAGGGCGCGGGAAAGGAAAGAGAGAGAGAGAGGATGGTTCAGATCAGTGTTTGGCAGGCAAGCGGGCACAATCAGCCAGTCAGCCAGCTCAGCTCGACTCTTCAGGGAGATGCGAGCCGACGCCCGCCACGCCCGCCAGCCATGCCGTGCGCCCTGGCCGTTTCCCATTGCGGGAGAAATCTTGTTCGTCCAAGGGAGGCGGGGGCGGCCAATTTTTTTTTTAATTTTTTTTAATTTTTTTTTAATTTTTTTTCAAAATTGTTGGAATCGCTGCATTGGAGGATGGAAGGGATACACCATAATGACTGGGAATTGTGGGCCATACGCACGATGCGCATGCCCTGATTGGCCAGATGACAATGTCATGTGACCTGGGGCAGTACTGTGGCCACAACACCACATTCTGCATCGTAGCTCCCTTTTCCCTTTCTTAGAAGATGGAGATTCATTGACTTTGTCCCCCCCCCCCCCCTTCGGTGCTGCAGCATGATTGAACCTGAGGTTATCCCAACAAAAATTTTCTACTTTTCTACTTTTTTCCCCTTTCGCGAGATGGTGTCACCTTGAAGTAAAGCAAAAGCCGGGCCTGGAATCCGCCCTCATGGAACCCCCCGACGCCTTTTTAGTGCTTCTCTAGCACCAGCGCTGCCGCTGCCACCTCACGTTTTGGGTACCGCGGCTGGATCGTCCATCCAGGAGAAGGACGGTTTAGGGGCATTCGGCACGTGCATGCCGTGCTGTGCTAACCGCGTCGAGTGCGGAATTGAGGACTCTACCTCGCTTTCGCATACTGTCGGGGAAAAAAAAAAAACACGACGAACTTGTCACCCGAGGGCCTTGGCAGACGGCAAGAATGCCGTGTCCAAGAATGGACCAATGGCCAATGGCCAATGGCCAATGGCTGCATGTGTGGGCGTCGTGTAGGCCGCCGCCGCCGCCGCCGCCGCCGCAAAAGACTAAAGGGCTAAAGGGAGACGTCGAAGCCCCCAGATCGCACCGCCACCGCCGCCACTGTAGACGTAGACTGTAGACGTAGACTGTAGACGTAGACTGTAGACATTGAAAAAAGTGTGGCGCGGGTGCGTGGCGCGTGACCCGTGCGGCCTCCTAGCTTGTTTTGTTCATTCACTCGTTGCAAGCAAAACAAAGGAAATCAAATACGTCACCCATCTTGCTGAAATCTCTGCCTGCTGGCTAGCTGTTCACACGAGCGCACCATCCCGCAGGCAATGAGCCAGACGCCAACTCTCAACAATCCATTTCCACAATCCACCACTCCCCTCGGCTTCCCTCCATCTCTTCGGCCCCTCCGAGAGCCTCCGGTCCCTCCCTCCAGTCCCTTTGCTCCCCATGGTGACGACCCGCCGCAGCGCCAACCTGGGCGCCCAAGACGCCGTCACCAAGACAATGACTCCTCCTCACGATGCGGCAGCACCACCGGCAACGTCCTCGCCGCCTCGCCACTCGCCCTACCTCCCGACCCCGACAGAACGACTGATGCTCGCCCTCTTCCCGCTGATCCTCATCTTCGGCACCGTCTTCTCCGTCGTCTCGCCGCAGACGCGCTCCGCACTCTACGATCCGACGACGCAATCGCATTCGCAGGACCCCAGCCTGGCACCCAGCTACTTTGCTCGCAAGTCCAACGTCTTCAACGTCGTCTTCGTCAAGCGCGGCTGGGGCTGGACGACGCTCGGCTTCTATGCGTTCCTCCTGACGCACCCGAGCGGCGGCGCGCGCGCCGGCCTGGACCTGACACCCAGGCGGGTGCGGGCCATTCTCCGCTGGGCGGCCGTGACGGCCTGGTGGTTCCTCGTCACCCAGTGGTTCTTTGGCCCTCCGCTGATTGACCGCTCGTTCCGCTGGACGGGCGGGAAATGCGAGCAAGGGGTTGTGTCGGGAGGCGCCGACGTGGGAGACGCCGTCACGGCCACGGCGTGCAAGGCGGCGGGCGGGCGGTGGAGCGGCGGCCACGACATCTCGGGACACGTCTTCTTGCTTGTGCTGGGCACTCTGTTTTTGCTGCACGAGGTGGGCTGGTCGGCCGGCCGGTGGGCGAGTCGGTCTGCCGAGGAGAGATGCGTCGTGATGCCGGATGGGGCGGTCAAGAGCGCCAATGTTGTCGCCGAGGTGGAGGCCGGGCAGGGCGGGGGCCAGTTTGCGCTCGGCATCGGTGGCCGGATTGCCACGGCCACGGCCGCGCTTAACCTGTGGATGTTGTTGATGACGGCCATTTACTTCCACACGTGGTTTGAAAAGGTATCTTCCCGTCGTTGTCATGTCTGGACGGGGAAAGGGAAGGCAATGTTCTGGGCTGATATTTGACATTAGCTCACTGGTCTGTTGACTGCATTCGTCGGCATCTACTTGGTCTATGTCGTGCCTCGGTTCGTGCCTGCTGTGAGGGATATCATCGGACTTGCTGGGGTCTAGGTGCTTTAGTAGAGGAGGGGAGCAATGCCCGCGCCGGAGGGCAGAGGCAGGGTCGAGGACGCCGTCCAGATGGGCCGTGAGAAGGACGCAGGCCGTGATGATGCATCATGGGCCTCGTGGCATAGACCTAGACATCCCATATCCCGCACACAACGGGTCCTTGGCAGATAGTCCCGGCAGATGGCCGTCGAGGGGCAAAAACAGAAATGGCGCTCCGTCCACTCGCCGGCAGTGGGCTTCAACAAACCAATGAAGAGCAGACTTCATCATGTTTTACTTGTACAGTGAGCTCGAATCCATGCTGGATAACGCCGGATTGTACCCGACACGATACGTCATTCTATGCTCGTCTGCCCCACATTGCACTCCCACCATGGTCCGACTCCCAACTCGACCTCGTTCACTTCATGTCCATTTGTCCATTGTTCCTTCACTGTCCAATCCCACCCATTCATTCTGGACCTGTTCTTCACAGTCACCACTACCATCGGTCTCGCCTGGCTCTGACGCCCGACGCCCGATTCCCGATTCCCGACCCCCAACGCGCCAGTGACCAGCCATCAATGGACATGGATGCCGCCGGCACCGGCACGTCCACGTCCACGTCCACGTCCACGTCCACGTCCCACGACGCCGCCATGCCCAGACCGCCCCCTGGCCTGCCCGAGCTCGTCAAGGGGCGGTTCGCGGACGCGCTTGCGGGGGGGCACCTGCATTATTTTCCTACCGAGGTTGCGTTGGTGCGTGTCGGGTGTGTCCAGGTTTGTTGTCCCCCGCCCCCTTTTCGCCCTCTTGTCGGGATAAGAGTTTGGCTGTAAAGAAAAGTGTAGGCGTCCGAGCAAAGCTGTGCTCACGTCTATATCCCACACCACAGTTCCAGCTCCGGTTCGCCCCCACGCTGGCAGAGAAGCCCAGCGGCAAGCAAGGCCGGCAGAGCGAGGACGGCAACCACACCACCCCCCCCAGCAGGCAACCCCCCTTCGACCCCTTTGCCGACCCCTCGCCCCCTCTCCGCATAGCCGACCTCCCCCCCGCGCACTACCTCGTCCTCAACAAGTACGCCATCACGCCGCACCACTTCATCCTCGCCACCCGCGCCTTCAGACCCCAGGGTCATGTCCTCGAGAGGGGGGACCTCGCCGCCACGTATGCCTGCCTGGAGGCCTACGCCGCCGCGGGCCAGGACCTCTTTGCGTTTTTCAACTCGGGGGAAGACTCGGGCGCGAGTCAGCCGCATAGGCATGTGCAGATGGTGCCTGTGGGGGAGATGAGGAGGGGGATCGCAGAGGGTCTGGGGTGGCGGGTTTTGGCCGACGAGGGGGAGGACGTGCTGAGGGGCTTGCCGTTTTTGGTGCTCTCGGGGGAGCTGAGGGGCGGGGTGACGCAGCCGGCGGAGCTGTTTGGCTTGTATCTGCGCTTGTATCGGGAGGGGGTGCGGGCGGTGCGGCGGGCCGGAAGGCGCGAGGCAAGTGGTGGTGGTGTGGGAGAGGAGGACGAGGGGGAGGTTCCGGGGGAGGGGCCCGCGCTGATGAGCTACAACTTGGGCATGACGGGGAGGAGGATGGTGCTCTGTCCGAGGGTGGCGGGGGGCGGTGCCGTGGCGGGCGCCGACGGCGGCCGCGTGGATGTGAACGGCACCGTGTTGGCGGGCACGGCCTTGGTCAAGGGGCGGGGCGAGTGGGAGGCGTTGACGCGCCGGCCGGGGGGGTTGGCGGATGTGTTGGGGGGGATTGGCATTCGGGGGAGGGCAGAAATGTAGGTAGTAGGTCCGCCGAAGGCGGCCCCCGGAGGGACGATAGGCTGGGTTGGGGCGTGGATGGGGAGATGATGCCCGGTGATGAATGGACTGGACATGAATATGCCACCTCCGAATGAATATGCCACCTCCGAATATCCCTCCGGGGGCCCTGCCGGGGGCCGCCTGCGGCGAGCTCCCGCCTTCGGCGGACCCCCCTTGCTGCGGTATCAAAAACACACATGTCTACTTTCGCGAACATCCCTCTCCCGGCCATGTACAAATACATTCACCATCACGCAGGTAAGCAGCGGACATTTCATCTATGCAGCGGTGAAAGAAACGAAAAAAAAAAAAAAAAAAAAAAAACGAACGCTGACATTCCTCGTGGGAGAACCTATACCCTCTACGTCATCCCTACATACACGTAGGATCCTGTCTAGACACTCTCGCCCGTCACCTCGCACCACTTCCGGCGACAGGTCGTGTACGCAAAGGCGTGGGAGCCGCCCCGGCGGTAGATGTACTCGGAGACGTCCTTCCAGGAGACCTTTGTCTTGCCCGTCTGGCGGGTGCAGACGGGGACGGCCTCTTGCAGGAGTTCGATCTGGGGGGGGAGACAGATTAGCCATGACGTGCCTGGTATACAATTGTGTTTGAGCAAGAAAGCCCTGACATGATTCAATATATATATATATATATATATTTGAAAAGAAGGGGAAAAATAAAACAAGAAAACCCTAACATGATTCAATATGTATATATATATTTGAGAAGAAGAGGAAAAATAAAACAAGAAAACCCTAGAATGATTCAATATGTATATATATATTTGAAAAGAAGAGGAAAAATAAAACAAGAAAACCCTAACATGATTCAATATATATATATATATTTGAAAAGAAGAGGAAAAATAAAACAAGGTCCAAAAGGGAAAGAGAGAGAAAAGAAGGAAAAAAAAAAAAAAAAAAAAAAGGAAAAACGCACATCCTTCCCCGTCCAAAGCGGCTTGCGCGGCCGCTGCGAGCTGTGTTTCGTCAGGGCCCTGTGCCGCCCCCGCAGCGTCGACTCGGAGACATCAAAGGCGTGTTCTTCCCGGATCTTCTTGTATGACATGCCCCTCTTGCGGCAGTCGAGGAGGATCTTGTCCTCGCGGGTGCGGTGGGTGTTCTTGGCAGGGGGGGTCGCCCTGCGAGGGTGCTGCGCACCACCCCGGGGCCTGGGAGCGGCGACGGACGGGGTGTGGCAGAGGGCGCTGTTGCAGGCCGGCGAGGGGTAGGACGCCGAGGCCGGGGACGTGAGCGAGGAGAGGGGGGATATGGCCAGGTCCGGGACGGGGTCAAAGGGGGTGGCGGCGGGCCACGGGGAGGCGGGCGGCGGCGTGGCGGCGGGGTACTGGTCGAGGAGGGCGTCGTAGAGGGGGTCTGCGTAGCCAGCGGGCAGGTGGCACAGCCAGTCTGCCGGGGAGGCGTCCCATTGTGCGTCCGGGGGGATGGACGGCGGCGCGAGGGAGGGGGCGTCGAGGACGGCCCAGGGGCGCCAGGTGGTGCCCAGGTCGAGGTAGCCTCGCGGGCACAGCGTGGCGTCCAGCGCCGTGGGGTCCATCGTGTCCGGCGGGGGGGCGTCGAGCAGGCTTTCCGGTGTGGGTGTTGCCAAGCCGGGGTGGTTGGTGTAGGGCGTCAGGCCCGCGTTGTTGTTGGTGGTGGTGGTGTTGTTGCCGTCATTGGTTTCCGGCACCATCTGATAGATGGGGTCCAGGTGTGCCTGTTTTTCTGCCCGTTAGTGCAAGAATCCTTGTTTTCCTCCTGTCCGTGTCTGGATCACACACCATTGGCGAGTCCACGGCGTGCAGAGACAGCTCGGGATCCTGGAAGACGGCTTCTGCTTTTCCGTAGAGTTGCTGGAAGGAGTAGGGCACGTGGCCCATCATGGATGGGGAGACGTAACTCGGTTTCATGATGACGAGCAGGGTTGTTTTGCGTCCTCTGCCTGTGCTGTGTCGGCCTCCTTTTGTGTTTTTAGCCTTTTTTATATGTATCTGTGTCTTTTTTTCTGTCTCTCTTTCTTTCCTTCTTTCCTTCTTCCTTTTCTCTTTTCTCTTTTCTTTTTTTCCTTTTTTTTTTTTTTCACAACCTTGTCCTTTTTCTCCTTCTCGTCTTCGTTGTCTGTTGTTCCCCTGAAGCAGGTAGCAAAACGACGTGCCGCGAGACACGATCCCTCGTCGCCAATGAACGAGTATGAGCGTCTCCCGGCCGGCGAAGCCCACGTCTCCGTCTCAGCAACAGACGAAAGGACGGTCCAACGATGTTGCCGGACGCCCCTGGCAAGCAACTATAGCGTAAGGGGGGGAAACAACGACAGGACAGTGCTGGTGATGATGACGGAAAAGATGATGCAGAGAATAGCCAGGGTAGGTCAGGTCCATGGAGCAAAAAGGTAAAATGTGCAAAGGGTACGATGTACAAAAGTGAGACACAGCAGGGGCACCTGGCAGGGAGAAGGGATCAGGGATGCGGGAGGAGGAGAAGCAAGTCGGACGCCATATTTATAAACCGCCGTTGTGGACGGAGCCAGACTCCCTCCCCTGGGGGGCTGCCACTGCTGCCGGCTGGACGGGCGTATGCCAACGGGCCGTTGACCCAGATACATGGAAACCCGGAAGGGTGTCTCCCGTCGGACGCGTACCAGCGCAGTGACGCTCGGCAAGGCCAAGGAATGAAGAGAGAAGGTGATGCGAATGTGAAGGGAAGGCGGCTGCGTTGTACCCAAGCACAGGTGCCCCCTTTTTTTTTTTTTGGCACGCCAGCCATGCAGCTCCAGGGAACAAGCACCTTTCTTCTTCTCCCACAACGTGGTCTGCCATGGCCAATCCTTTCTCTTCTTCTTCTTCTTCTTCTTCTTCTTCTTCTTCTTCTTCTTCTTCCTCGGTCCCCTTGTCCATCCTCGACACGCCCGCGTACACCACGCCGTGGCAGATGCATGGGCGGGCCCGAGACAAGGGACCTGGCCTGGCCTGGCCTCTGCAGAGCAGCCATGTTCCGGAGGGGCAACACTTCTGGAACCTTTTTGGAAGACGGCCGTCTTTCTCGCCTGGGAACGTTGACGGGCTGCCGTGGAATGGCAGGTGAGGTCTGTTGACTCGACGACTGCATCAGCATGTCTGTCTGTCTGTCTGTCTGTCTGCCCGTGGGCACGTACGTACCGACCCAAGAGGGCACAGGGCAGGAAGTGGTTTCTTGTTTTCCTTGTCCCCTGGTGACATGGGCCGGCCGTCTGTTCTCTCCCTGGCTACGTACATGCTCTGCTGTCCATGCCGTGACCGCGGCTGCTCATTGCTCTCGACGACGAACAGCCTGGGCCAGCACCCGCCGGTACCATGCGTCAACCAACTGGCTGTGCAACCGACAACTCTGCACGGCCACACGGACAATGTGCACCAGCCCTGAATCCTGAATCATTGTCGCGTGGGCTCGTCTTGGTCGGGAATCCACGCCCGGACGCCTGGGTCCTGTCCGGCGCGTCTCGCTCCACACATGCCACCACGTCTGACGTCCGTGTCGCGCGTCGTGAATCTCGGTCACAACTCGCCCACATGCAGAAACGCCCAGCCGGCGGGGGGTTCCATCCGTCGCCGACCGATCGCTCGGGAGCCAGTCCCAAGGGTGGGAGGGAGCGCCTGGCAGGGCCTGTCCGGACGCCAGAAGGCTTGTCCCCGGCATGGCCGCCGCGGCGCAGAGAGGGCACCCTCGCGACTCGGACGAGCATGCCCGCTCGGCACCTTGGCGCCCAGAGAGAGGTGGTGGCTTTTGAATCCGGGTCCCCCCCGTCCCGGTGCGTGTTTGACCTCCTACCCGCCTTGGAGCCGAAACAAACGCCTGCCGGCCACATGCACAACCAAAAAAAAAAAAAAAAAAAAAAAACACACACACACACACAA
>AFQZ01001471.1:0-10755 GCA_000222935.2 Aciculosporium take MAFF-241224
TGGGTTTCCAACCGTGGGTTTCCAGCCGTGGGTTTCCAGCCGTGTGTGTTTCCAGCCGTGTGTTTCCAACCGTGGGTTCCCAGCCGTGGATTCGCTCACTCCATCTGGTCTGGGTTTCCAACCGTGGCTTTCCAACCGTGGATTCCTTCACTCCATCCGTCTGGGTTTCCAACTCTGCTGCCCGCAGTGGCCGTAAACCTCGATAGAGCAACGCCGCCGCGTGACGCCCCATCGTCATCGTGCCCTTGGCCATCCCTCTCGAGCCGAGGGGCGGTCCAGGGCCGTGAGGCATGGCCGGCCGGAGGTGCCGCCGCCCCATCGTGGGGGTTTGCATCCGTCTTCGCGCCACGAGCTGCGTCTGGAATCCGAGGCGCTTCTTTTCAGGGAAACTGCTGGTGGGCAGCTACGAGCCGAGGTGCACGCAAGGTGGGAGAGGTCCGGGTCTTGGGTGTTCGTGCAGCGGGAGAGTCGTCCATGTTCGTGCCCCGCCTCCCCTCGCCCGGAACCCCCGTCACCCCTCCCTGTGCCGCCTCGTCTTCTCATGACGCGACGCAACCAGCCAAGCTGCTGTTGACAAAACCAACCAAGCTGCTGTTGACAACCAGCCAAGCTGCTGTTGACAAACCAGCCAAGCTGCTGTTGATCAAACCATGGGGACGAGCCAAGCCCGGTTTTCGTTCTGCATCGACCACCGCTTGGCCACCTCCCCTCCATCTACTGCAAACTTCCACCAGACAAGTAAAGCATCGAGAAGGCAGGCATGCATCCGTCAGGTGCCATGTCAAGAGTCCCGCCTCATGGTAAGAATACGGCATCGTGTGCGTGCCGGCGGCCCATCCATAAACGGCCTCGGTCGATGCCGAAGCCCAACAAGTTCCGGGTCGAAGCCCTCGGTCCGTAACAGTCAATCAATACCCACGGCAAATGGCACACGACAAGCCGCTTGGGCCTCGTAATATAGTCCGATTTTCACTTTCATTGCGCCTACATGTGCCCTTTTCCTTCCCCTCCTTCACCCCACGCCAGAAGCCGTGCACCTGCACCTTGTACCCTGTTTCTTTTCTGTCTGCGGTTTGTGTTTTCACTATATGAGCGTATGCTGCGGTCCCGTCTCCGAAACATGTCTTGTCACCACCAAGTCGTGCCTTCTAGATCCAGCAAATCTTTCAAACCGAATAACTCGCCACGAGCCTCTGACGATCTCGAGGCCGCATCTGACCGAGAAATTCGTTGAATTGTGGCATCATTTGCTTATAGACGTTGAGGACCTGATTCGTCAAATGGCTGTCAGCATATAGGTGGACACATGAGAGTGCTTTGGCAAGGTCTGGTGCGAGGGAGGGGTCAAGACATACATGTTGAACAACGTCGTGAAGTTCTTGCTTCAGTGGATCCTCTAGTCCAGAGTCATCGTATTGGGCAACAGCCACAAAATAGTCGAGCAAAACCTTCTCCATCGCTTGCGGATTCTGAGCAACAATGGTTGAAAAGCCTTTGAAGGCCGATGCCTTCTCCTCGGTCGGCTCGACCTTTTCCATCAACGTGATGAGCTCCTCGGCAAACGTTGGCAGGGCAGGCGCCAAGAGTTCCGAATTCTCCAACCCGAGCCGCCCGAGGGCAATCGCCGCGTTTTCAGCCAGGCTCTTTGGCACCCGAGGATTGCTCATGATTTCAACAAGGTGTTTCACAAGTCCCGGGGCCCACTGCGCCATGCCTTTGCCGTGCTTCATCGTGATCTCGCCAATGGACCAACAGGTGTTGTTGTATGCCCCAAAACTGTCGCCCACTTCGTCGTCGAGCACAGAGTCCAGGTCGAGCTGCTTGACGGCTATGGGTATGACGGTGTTCAGATGAGGTTGCATCAGCCGAAAGACGCAGTCTGCGCAGTCGCCCAGTAAAGCATAGGCGGATTGTCTGACCTCATCAGCCGGGTCCTCCATGCAAAAGGTGAGCAGCTCGAAAAACGGCTGCGGCGAGTTCTTGACGAGCTCCGTTGACCGTTCTTCCCCCAGCGCCTGAATGATGGCACTCAAAAGGTCGAGGCTGGTCACCAGAAAGTCCTTGTCGGGACTGTCGAGCGCCGTGTTGCCTGCCGCGGCCAGGCTCTGTCCCAGGTTCGTGTGAATGATGTTGATGCAGCGAGCAAAAATCGCTGGCGCATACGGCGCAAACGACGGTCCCAGAGCTATTGCAACATAGGAAAGACATTCGAGCAACGGGAAGACTTCTCTCGATTGGTCTGATACGACATTGTATCTCTCGTTGAGAGCCGGCATCAGCTCGTCTTTGAGCGCAGGGGTGGCCAAGAGCGATCCGGTGCGCTCCGCCAGGGTCTGGACGCAATCGTACAGGACGTACATGTTCTTGTCCTTGTATTTGCCAAAGCAGCGGACAAACTGTTGAATGATGGGGCCGCAGTATGGTTCCAGGTGGGAGCCCGCCTTGGACTCGAGATTGGCAAAGGCAGACGCGGCGGCCGCCTGTACCTTCTTGTTCCTGTCAAGCATCTTCCTAAGAATGCCATCCATCAGAGGCACAAAGTACTGCTGTCTCGCGTCCCCGGGCAGATGGGCGGCCCACTCAGAATAGCGGCCCAGAGTCCAACACGTAATCTGGCGAACCACGGGCTCGGGGTCCTCGAGCAGTGTGATCAAGTACGGCATGAGTTCGGGGAGATGAGGCACAACAACGTCCATGCAGCCTTCGGCCACTGCGCCCAAGGCCAAGACGGCTGCCTCGCGTTGCGGCCATTCGCTATGTTTGAGGTTTTGAGACAAGTAGGGAAAGATGGCTTCGAATACAGGGTTGCGGAAGTCCTTTGCGAAAACGTCCAAGGCAGCCGCGGAACACTTTCGGAGCGTCCATCTTTCGTCGGGATTCTCATCTCCATCATCATCGTCGACAATCTCCCCATCTTCCAGATCGCCATCCATTTCTGTGTTCTTTGCCTGGGCCTCGCGGCTCTCGCTCTGCTCACCTCCACCGCCATTTGCGGCGGCTTTTCGCTCCAGCTTCTTTTTCGCAAACGCAGGCTTGATGTCTTGTTCCTCGTCTTCTTCATCTTCGTCATCCGAGGCACCGCCCAGGAGAGCAATGTCCTCTCCGCCGTACACCATGCACTCCAAGAGTATGGGGATGATTTTGTGTAGGCATTGTTGGAGACCCTGCCACAGATCATGATGCTCGCCAACAGCCAGCCAGAATTCTGCCGCCTCGCATGCGAGGTCCTCGTCGTCACCTTTCTGCTGAGAAATGATGTAGTCCACCAAGCCGCCAATGTGAGGCTGTAGTTTGTCCGGTCGTGTTTCGACAAGATGAACAAAGGTTCGGCATACCTGACGCCGTACATCAGCATCATCGTCGGTCGCGAGGACAAAGAGACGTTGCAGGAGGTCATCAATGGAATTCAACATGGCTTGCGACGCTCGGGGCGTAAAAACGTTGATCGCGGTCAGAGCCCCAGCCCGAACCTTTGGAAGCGGGCTCTTGGTAACACTTATAAGCTGAGGAAGCACGTGGTTGAGGGGGCGCTGTCCGTTCATTTCCCTCATGAACAACCTGGGGCTGTCCTCGCAAATTTTGGCCATGGCAGACATGGCACCCTCCTGAGCCTCGGCCGATACACGGCCGCTCGTGTTTCCGAACATGTCGATTAGTTGAGGAAGCAGCTCCGGCCAGCTAAGCAGATCCCCTCTTCGAATAACTTCGGTAGCGATGTTCCCAGCATAGTTGCGAATCTGGACGTTTTTGTCGTGCAGGCCCATTGGAACGGACATTTTGACAAACTTCAAGCTTTCTTCGGGTATCATCTTCCAGTCGTTCTTGACATTGTTCTTCAGCATGATGCCCGCGGCCGACCGTACCAGGTGGTAGTCGGTTTCGCTGCAATCCAAGCCTTCGGGAGGGTTCGTGCTCGAGAAGAGATAGGCCAAGTAGTTGTTGATGTCTGGCGAGTTCTTTGCCCGTTCCAGCATCTACCCCAATCATCAGGACACACCCGTCTTTCAAAGCCAAGTGACTTGGATGAGTACTGACCACTTCGGCGTTCTTTTGCGCACTTTTGTCATATCCGCTCAAGGAATCTTTGAGGCAGGCGGCGAGCTGCCTCACCGAGTCCGGGGCCGGTTGCCAAGACATGTTATGTTGGGTGGCTTGTGATGGCGTCGATTAGGCCGAGTTGCGGCTATTGCATAGCCTTGAGGCGACAGAGGCTGTGTCTGTTATAGCACAGAGGAGAGGACAAATTCCAATTGGTGTGACAGGAGCAAGCTAGACAGCTCGAACAGCACTGATGGAATACAATGAATATCCTGGCTGCTGCCCCTCCCCAGAACAAGGCTCGCGGGGCAATTTCCAAGCGCAAGGGCTCGCAGGAGGTGCGGGCTCGTGGTGCTGGCGATTCAGAACTCGGTTTGGTAGGACCTTCAGCAATCGCATGGAGGACTACGGGCCGTTGCTGCCAAAAGAAAAAACAAGAGACGTCGGCCAAAGCCTTTTTGTCGAAGCAGGCTGGCTCGAAGCGATTGAGCGTTTTGCACTTGATGCTGCAGGTGAACAAGGCCTGGCGGGGGAGCAAATGCCAGTGCCAAAACTGGACCGCGGGGGGCGATAACGATAACCCGGTTTGTCCTGTGGGCTGCCCGAGCATGGGAAGGACCAGGGTCCGGAGCAAGCGCGGCAATTTTTTTCATCCCCCTCAGCTAGGTCATGTCATGTTCACCTATCCATCTGTCTTCTTTTTCTTTCCTTTGCTCTGCGCACAGCCTCGGAAGCTTGCCCACCATGGTACAGCCGTAAACTACGTAGCAGGTACCTCGTATAGTGAAATACCTTTTTCGACCTTGTTTGATTCCCTCGTCGCCATCACGAGGGGCTTCCATTCACGGCCAAGGCTCCCACTCCACGCTCCCTAAGCCTGTCCAGCGTCGCCTCGGCAATGTTTCTGAAGGCCTCCATCTCTTCCTCCACTGTCCCACCATGGCCCGCATTGGCGAAGCTCACTGAGTTGGTGACATAGACGGGCAACTGAACACGTCTGGCAAGCAGCTTGGCCAGCCGCGTGGTGAATTCTAAGCTGGACTCTGATGGGAACAACGTGGTCGCGAGAGGTTGCTTGTCATCGAAGCGCTGCGACACAAATGTCAATCGATGGTGAAACAAGAAGAATGCACATGATGCATCGGTACTCCAAATTTTGAACCAATCAAAGGATATTCATCAAGGAAAATTTCAAAAAGGAAGTGTCAAAAAGGGGGACGGATGCGGAGAATATCCAAAACAACCAGGCTGACGACTAGTTTCAAATGTACTGACATTCGGCAGCGCATAGACAAAGGAGCCCATGGGCCCAAGGCTCTGTCCTTCATCCTGCGTCGCACTCGCAAGAGACAGGACCACCGCCTTTGCCTGCGTGCTGAGACGCAGATAGATGCGTGTGTCGGGCGAGTGAGGAAGTGGTAACGAAAGGCTGACAACTTGGCTTGCAGGGGCAGTCATTGTCATGGCAAAGTGTTGTCATCTGGTGCGAGTAGTTGTCATCTGGTGCAAGCAGTTGTCATCTGGTGCAAGCATGTGGGAGCTTGTAAGTTGTGTTGAATCTTCACACGGCCTTGCTGTGCTACCAAGTACCCAGGTACCGTACCTGCCGGTTTCTTGGGACGTGACAACACAATCACATGATTGGTCGGAGAAGCTTGGCTCCAGGTTGGCTGATTGGGTCCTGACTCCTCGATGCCGCCTTCCCTGAGGCCTCTCTTATCAAGCCTTGCAGTTGTCCACTCACGAAATAAAGTATCGTTGTTCAAGGCAAAAAACAAAAAAAAAATCAAAAAAAATCAAAAAAATCAAAAATCAAAAATAAAACAGCGTGCTCATAGGTGTGAAAGGGAACAGCAAGGAAGAAAGGACATGAGACAAGCGAATCAGGTGGTGATATTCGTCGGCGTCAACCATTTACGCTAGATTTGTTTCATCATCAGCTGTTTTCGAATTTCGACTTTTTTTATTTCCTTGTTCATTCTCCTGTCCTCCTCCTTCAGCCCGACATCATGATAGCAGCCATCTAATCATACAGACTCTTATTTCTCCCTTGCCCAGGAAAAAAAAAAGAAAAGGGTACAATCATGGCCGCCTACGTCGACTCAAAAGCCGAGGGAGAACCGAGCGCCTGGAGAGGAATAGAAGACAGCATGGACGACCCCGAAGAAGCCAGGGTCATATTTTGCGCCTTGGACTCGTTTTCGTACGTTTGCACTTTTCGGAAAGCGTCTTCAAGCTGTGAGCGGGGCTAACAAGACGCTCCGATCCCAGACAATATGCCAAAGTCGCTCACTTCAACGTCACTCACCTGCGGCGTCGGTCCTTCTACGCGCTTCCCCAGGAACACTGGAAGATGCTCGCCGCCCCGCCCTTCAACTTCCTGGATACGCTGGACAAGACGGACGACGCCATCGACAGCAACGCAGAGCTCGCGCGGGGCATCCTGTCGCACGGCCTGCGCAACTTTGCGCCGCTCGCCAGCGCGTCGTCGCCTCGCGGCGAGCAGCCCACGATGCCGCTTCAGTGGACGGGCGTGGCCAAGCACGTGGACATTGACAAGGCCAGGAGCACGATTCGCCAGTTCTACAGGGACTGGGCGGCCGAGGGCGCCGCCGAGAGGGACGTCTGCCACGCGCCCATCATGAGGGCCCTTGCGGAGCAGCAGCAGCAGCAGGCCACCGTGCTTGGCGGCCGGCGGCAAAAGGTGCTCGTCCCGGGCGCCGGACTGGGCAGGCTGGTCTTCGAGCTCTGCCGCGCCGGCTACGAGGCCGAGGGCAACGAGATCTCGTACCACCAGCTGCTGGCGTCGTCGCACATCCTCAACGACTGCCCCGCCGCGGGCCACTACACCATCTACCCCTGGGTGCACACCTTCTCCAACCACCTCACGCGGGCGAACCACCTGCGAGGCTGCCGCGTGCCCGACATCCACCCGGCCTCGGAGCTCGCCCGCTCCGCCGCCACCGCCGGCAGCATGTCCATGTGCGCCGCCGACTTCCTCTGCCTCTACGCCGACGACGACCACAGGGAGGCCTACGATGCCGTGGCCAGCCTCTTCTTCCTCGACACGGCCCCCAACCTGATCCGGTACCTGCAGGTCATGCGCCACTGCCTGCGTCCCGGCGGCATCCTCGTCAACGTCGGGCCCCTGCTCTGGCACTTTGAGAACCAGGCCCCCGGGAATAGCGGCCACGACGACGACGGCGACGGCGAGCACGACGTCAACAATTCCTCGGGCATCGCCGACCCGGGCAGCTTCGAGCTGTCCAACGACGAGGTCATGGCGCTGGTCGACAAGCTGGGCTTCGACGTGGAGTGGTGCCAGGACGGGATCGAGGCGCCGTATATCCAGGATGGTGAGAGCATGTTGCGGACTGTGTACAGGGCGAGTGCGTGGGTGGCGCGCAAGCGGGAGGGTGTATGAGGGGTCATGGGAGCACCGGTCGACATGCTTATTCATTCGCGTTTTCCGTCTCACACCTCTTTCCTCGGATGAGGGGTGTGTCGGGGAATAGAGGAGGTTGAGAAAGCGTGGTACTTATTTTCATACTTGAACACAGAACATGGAAGAAGAGCAGGTTTTGTGCCGAGCGTGCCACGATGAATAATGGTAATATGCTTTTCGGAAGGAGAACTTGGATGATGGCATTGCTGTGACGTTTGACGGACTAGTCGCGTAAAAAACGTAGGTACCTAGCCTTGTGGCTGCCCGAACTGATCGGCATCATAGGCACGGCAAAGCATCCGACTTCTGTCGGGTAACAACGAATCCGCCTCTGCTAGTGTGCTCCCCTCCGATGATATATCCTTAAACACTCAATTTCTTATCAAATCCTGCGTTTACATTTCCCTCCGGGGGCCTCGCCGGGCCGCCTGCGGCGAGCTCCCGCCTCCGGCGGACTTCACTTTTTATATCGCCTTCCCTTATCATAATAATCCTATATTCCTGACTATCCCTCCGGGGGCCCCGCCGGGGGCCGCCTGCGGCGAGCTCCCGCCTCCGGCGGACTTCGCCTTTGATATCGCCTTGCCACAGTACAATAATGCTACGTCCCCGCCGCCGGCTGCTGCTAGGCACGACGAAGAAGCCGCCCCCATACCCCCCACCCCCCGAGGTGCCGCAACCGAAAATTACATACAAGCAGCAGCCGCACACATCGCCGTCCCAATAAACTACATTTCTCTTCCAAGAAACGCAGTCTGAACAGCACGTCAACGCATAAAAGTCCAAGGACGCAACATCCCCCGCCCAGACGACCACGTTCCAGCTCCCTCTCCCACCACCACGACCGACCGACCCCCTCCTATCCAGGTCAAGACGTGAAATTCATTCTCATTTTCTTCCTCCACTCCTTTTTCCATTTCTCTCTACCCCCCCCCCCCCCTTTTTTTTTTTTTCAAAAAACGAAAAAAAAAAAAAAAAAAACCCATATCCACAGCCACACACACTACTACAATTTGGCCCTCCCCTCCCCCGCAAACCCCAACTCCCCCCTCGCCCACATGGCCCCCCCGTCAATGGCAATCGCCTCCCCGTTCACATGCGCCCCCGCCCGACTGGCAAGGTACACCACCGCCCCGGCGATATCCTCCGGCACCCCCAGCCGCCCCATCGGGTTCGCCTCCCCGACCCGGTCCGCCCCCCCCGCCAAGGCCAGCAGCCCGTCGGACATGCTGGTCGGGAAAAACCCCGGACAGATGGAGTTGACGGTCATGTGCCGCGGGCCCAGCTCGACGGCGAGGTTCCTCCCCAGGTGGATCGCGGCCGCCTTGCTGGCCGCGTACCCGTACGTGCCCCGCCGGCCGATGGCCCCGAGCCCGAGCCCGGCGACGCTGGCCGTGATGATGACGCGGCTCGGGTCGCGGGGGTGCGCGGCGGCCGCGCGCTCGAGGAGGGGGGCGAAGTCGCGGATGGTGTTGAAGACGGCCTTGACGTTGAGGTCCATGACCTTGGCAAAGGCCGCGTCCGAGTGCGTGCCGAGCCCCTCGCCCCAGGTGGCGCCCGCGTTGGCGAGCAGGATGTCGACCCGGTCCGTGTGCTGCCTGACCTGGTCGAGGAGGTGGCCGACGCCCTGGGCGGTGGCGACGTCGGCGGGGGCGGCGATGGCCACGGCCCCCGGGGAGAGGTTGGGCAGCGCGTTGAGGGCCTCGCAGGCGGATGCGCAGGCGGGGGCTTTGCGGGAGGAGATGAAGACTTTGGAGGCGCCGGCCTGGAGGAAGCTGGATGGGGGGGGGGAGGGACGTGGGTTAGCGGTCTACGGGAGGAATGGGAGAGGAAGAACGGTCGCGGGCATGTTCTGGTGGGAAAAAAAAAAAAAAAAAAAAAAAAAAAAAGGACCTACGCCGAGGCGGCGTGCAGGCCGAGGCCACGGGATCCGCCCGTGATGACGGCAACCTTGCCCTTGAGGGAGAAGAGGGAGGGGAAGTCGTTCAGGTGCGTCTCGGCCATGATGAGTTTTTTTTGGAAATTGCGAAACTTGCTCGGGCTGGTGAGAGTGATGCGGAGAAAGGGACGTGGGAGGCGCTTGGAGCACCTCGGCTGGCGTTTTGGCGATCCGAGTCTTTTGGCTCCAACGAATCATCATTGCGGGGCATGAGATGGGATGCGCCGAGGTCTGGGCGGGGATGTGGGGCCGGGTTGCAGAACCCCATTTCGAGGGTTGTAACAAGGAGGGTTGTAACAATGGAACGTGTCAAGGTGCCAGGCACGGCATGAGGTGCAGGCATCACCATCGACTCGACTCGGCAGGCAAACGCAACGCAATCTTCATCAATCATGAAATGCCGACATGAATCATAGCCATAGTCGTCGACCGACTGCAATCCGGTCGACTGCAGACATGACCTCCATGGCGCGCTATGCCGAGTAAAAACAGACGAGAACGCCCCCCAACCCCCATCCAAACCACACCCACCAGAGTCAGACCCAAGCAAACAAACAAACAAAAACCGCCCGTCTGGAATGCAGTTCGCTCAGGTCAAGTACTATGAAGAAAACGTGTTCGACGATGGGGCCGATGCTCTCGGTGCCAGGTTCGATACCGACACCGACGTCGACATCGCGCGAGAGTGGGAGCAAAAGGGAGCTTTGTTGGTTTGCAAAACCTGTGTCTGTCTGCTAACCAAAACAAGGGGGGAAGACAAACCACGGTCATCGGTCATGACAGGAACAGCAAGACGGCGCCAAAACGTCTCAATTCCTTCTTCGCTGATGTACCTTCTGATACCAACAGTCGTTGACGGCATCTTCGACAAGGGACCAGCTTTCGGGCACAATGGAACCAATGAAGAAGACATTGACATTGTGTTCGACAGTGACTAGTTTGGAGTAGTTGACGCGCGATTCCTTGGACAGCCTCTCACCTTCTTCGGTGATGCGAGCCTGCACCGCGGGGAAGCCCAGTTTCGGCTCCCCATCCAGCATGCGAGCCTTGCTCCCGTGTTCGTAGATGATGCCGTGCTTGGCGGGCTTGACCCCGTTCTTGTTGCATGCCTTGCCGCCATATGTCAAGATGGGCCTGTTGGAGGCATGAGCACGATGGCTATGAAATGTCGTGCAATCGACTGCGACAAAAATAAAAAGACAAAAAATATGAAGGTAGAAAAAAAAAAGTAAAAAAAAAAAAGTAAAAAAGATGAAAATAAGAAAGATGCAAGTAAAAAAATAAAAAGACAAAAAAGATCAAAGTAAAAAAAAAAAAGTAAAAAGATCAAAGT
>AFQZ01001470.1:0-10785 GCA_000222935.2 Aciculosporium take MAFF-241224
TTTTTTTTTTTTTTTTTTTTTTTTTCTTTTACGCCCAGCACAGCACCCGTGTTTTGGATGTATAGCATGGATTGGATTGGATTCCAGATCATTTCCATCCGCCACGGGCTTTTTTTTCTTCACGCGCAGCACAGCACCCGTGTGTTGGATGTATAGCATGGATTGGATTTTATTCCAGACAATTTCCATCCGCCACGGGCTTTTTTTTTTTTTCACGCCCAGCACAGCACCCGCGTCTCAGACGTGCGGCATGGATCGGATTGGATTCGGGACAATGTGCATCTGCCACGGCCTTGGAATCCTCTTGCGCATCTCTGCGCCACCCCAGACGAGAGAACAAGCAACGCGTGCGCTGCCGTCAAGCGCGAGATGCCGCGTCATGTCCGTCATGCCTTCTCATGCCATGGGTCATCATGGCATGAACGGCCTCGTGCCGGGCTCCGGCTCGAGGTCCCATCCGTCCTTTTCGGAAACGGCCAACAGAGACAAACCCGCCAGCTGCCCAGCCGAGCCGAGCCGTTCGTTCCCACGACCTGGCTGGCCGTGAACGATGCACACACCGTCTTCCATGCCGTGCGTGCCCGGGTGCTGCGTGCCGCGCAAAACGAAGACGGGACGTCCGCGCGCCGTACGCGCCAGCATCCCATCTCGGCGGCATGATGGCGTGGATGGCTGCTTCTTTTTTTTTTTTTTTTTTTTTTTAGCCATCATTGTTATCACTGTTATCACTGTTCTTGCTGTTCTTGCTGTTCTTGCCGTCATCACTGTTCTTGCTGTTCTTGCTTCCTGCTCCGTCAACCCCTTCTTGCCCGGATAGGCGGGAGGCGGGAAGCCGCCCGACCGTTGTTACGGAAATGAGCCATCATGGCCGTGTCACCGGGCCGGCGAACCAGCGCAGCTTGCTGTTTGGGGGGGGGGCGAAGAGCAGTTGTCGCAGAGATGGATGCTCTTGTGCTGCTGCCTCGCCGGACCGGCCAAGAAGCGCAAACCAGGCGTGCGCTGTCGTGATACCGTACCACACGGTCAACGGTTTTTGTTGTCCAAGCTGGGCGGTCTGGCGTGTGTGTGCGTGTGAGCGAGCGTGTGTGTGTGTGTGTGTGTGAGTGTGAGCGTGTGTGCGTGTGTGCGTGTGTGCGTGTGTGTGCATCTGGTCGTCGCCGTGCTGGTTGGTGGTGCTGGTCTTGGTCTGCCGGGGCGCCGCCTGACCACCCCCCATCCCATCCATGCCTGAACAGAGGACAAGGACACGCCGCCGATGGGAGGGAAGCCGCTGACGAACCAGGTGCCCAGACTTTGCCAAGCCTTGCCAAGCCTTGGCAGACGAAAGCACGCCGCCCACACGACGGGGTCCCTCTGTTAGCCACTACCTGCGTTTCCCCGCCCGGCTTTGCCGGTCCAGGGTGTCCCTCTCCATCCGCTGATACAACGACCACGTTGCCAAGAAACGCCAAGGAATTCCCGGTCGCCCTCTCTCCGCAAGCCCAGATTTCCGTGCGTCCAAGGGGAGCTGCCACCCCAGACGCACGGCCATGAGCAGTTCGTTTTTTTTTTTTTTTTTTTCCTTTCCCCTCCTCTCTTCTTCTCATCCCATCACCTCTTAAGACGCAACATTCCTCTGATTTGTCTTTTTTTGGTCCTTCCTTTTCGCAGAGGCCCTTGTTTTTGGAAAACCACTTGCTCTCGTCACGTCTCTTCTCGCGTCCCAGAAACCCATTTGCGGAACCTAGACGGACGCGCGACGCACTTGGCTTCAGCCCTGCCCCTCGCCCGCCTTTCCCGCCGTCCGCTTTGCGAGCCCATCAGACGTAAACGTCGGGCCCAAGGGGTGACGTCGGTTCCGGCCTTTGCGCGATACTTGGTCATGGCGTCTCATGTCATGGACGGAGGAGCCCAGGTCTCGTCGGCCTCGAGCAACGGCAGCGACTCCAAATCGAGCACGCCTGCTCCGTCGAGCACCACCTCGCACGCCTCGCACCGTAGTCCCTCTGCCGACGACAATTTAACCTGCCGCTGGGACCAGTGCAACCGAACGTTTGGCAGCCCCGAGACTCTCTACGTACGTATTTTTTTTTTTTTGTTGCCTCGCAGGGGGCGACGCCACGTCTGGCTGTGCACAGCATGGGACAAGACGTGCTTCTTGCTAATGACGTGCCCTTTGTCCCCCGAACCAGGAACACATCTGTGACCGACATGTTGGTCGCAAGAGCACCAATAACCTCAGTCTTACCTGCCACTGGAATTTATGCCGTACGACGACTGTCAAGAGAGATCACATCACGTCGCATGTCAGGGTCCATGTGCCTCTCAAGCCTCACAAGTGCGACATGTGCGGCAAGAGCTTCAAGCGGCCCCAGGACCTGAAGAAGCATGTCAAGGTACGCGCAACATGTGCCCCTGGTGCCCGCCATGCCCCTGGTGCCCGCCATGCCCGCGTCTGTAAACCAACCAAGTCTTTGTGCCGGCGACCATGGAAGCTGATGATGGCTCCCTTGCTTTTTGCAGACCCACGCCGACGAGTCCGTCTTGTCGCGTCCTGTCCAGGACCACCAGAGCCTAAACTACAGGCCTCAGGTTGCCAAAGGTAAGCAAGGCTTGCCCATCACCCTCATGTCCGTCCTCTTTTCTCGACCGAGCTGCTGACTGGGCCGCCCTCAGGACCTGCCTACTACGAGCACAGCGGTCAGATGCGCGGCGCCGGTGGCTTCTCCCACCAGAACCATGGATACTACGCTCCTCAGCCTTCCACTGGCTATGGGCTCTACTTCAACCAGCCTCCTCAGCCTCCTCCCATGCACGCGCCGCGACCGGAGCACATGGGCTACGGCACCACGGTCGGTGGCTATGACCGCAAGCGCACCTTGGACATGGTGGACGACTTCTTCAGCAACGCCAAGCGTCGCCAGATCGACCCGACCTCGTACTCGCAGATTGGACGCTATCTCCAGCCCCTTCACGGCTCGCTCTCCATGCCCAATGGTCCCATGGCTGGCGCCGAGCAGTACATGGCGACGCATGCACCACCCGCCATAGTTCCCCATGGTCCGACGCCGACGCAGAACCCGCTCGCCCAGCAGTATTACCTGCCCATGCCCAACGCCCGCACGCAAAAGGATCTCGCCCATCTCGACAATCTCCTGGGCCAGATGCAGGACACGATATACGAGAATTCCACCCATGTCGCTGCCGCTGTCCACTGCCACCACAACGATGATGGCTTTGGCGAGTACCGACATCGCCAGTCACCCACTGTTTTGCAGCGTGATGCTCCCGCCGGCATGTCCATGCCTGGCCATGGTGCTTACCACGCAGTCTCTGCCGCCAGCATGCACTCGCCCTTGACGGCCCTTTCGTCCACGGGCACGCCCGCCGTCACGCCGCCGTCGAGCACCTTGTCGTACACGTCTGGACAGTCGCCCAGCCCGTCGACCTGTTCTGCCGGGCTCTCGCCACAGCCACGCCACAGCACCACGACGGCCTCGTCCGTCATGTATCCCAACCTGCCCACGAGCCTTCCCGACGTGAACCAGGGCTTTGGCCAGTCAGCCACGGCAGCCCTGGGTCCCAGTTTTGACCACGGCGAGCGCCGTCGCTACCCGGGCGGCATGCTTCAAAAGGCGCGCACCATTCCCCCCATCCGTCCGGTGGAGGAGACGAGCGGGCCGACGACGCCGAGGGCCAGCGGCGACGCGGCGCCGTCGGCTGCGTCACCCTCGTCCGAGTCTGATGCGAGCGAGGCCACCAAGGAACGTGAGGAGCAGTATGATCGCTGGCTGGAGAATATGCGCGTGATTGAGACACTGCGTGACTACGTCCGTGGCCGGCTCCAACGCAAAGATTTCGTCCCAGATGGCGAGCTGGAGGCGCCACCAAGAGATGTCGACGCCATGGATGTGGATGTCAAGAGCCCACAAAGGCACCCCATCAGCCTTCGGGAGGGCGCTTCTCCGCTGTATCCTCGTCTCCCGCCTCCGGGAACCTAGGTCGGAGAACGCATCGCATGACGGGTTTTCTCTTCTTTTTTTTTTTTTTTTTTTTTTTTTTTCTTCTTTCTTTTCTCTTTTCGCATGTGCGTATGTGGAGGTTGTGTCATGGCGAGCATGTCAGCGCGAGAGGCTGCCCGCAGACAAGTGGAGATGGCGTCAAAGACAAGGACGGTCACGCATCAATGTACATTTTTTATGAAATTTTGCTCCTTGTTTTCTCCTTTTGCTCACCACCAGCATTTGCTTGCGAAAGCATGCTCGTTGCACGAGGAGCCATGGATGCGTGTTGGACGATGACGAATCGTGGGCGGTTTGTGAAGACAAGTTCCTATCTGGCGTGGCATATGGCGTGCAAGGAAAGGAACCTGGTTGACGACATGGCGCATGCAAGGGATGGAGGGGAAACTTGTGCAAGAATGGGAGGAGGACTGGAACTCTTTGTATAAGCAAGCATGTCTGAATGCCACTTGTTGTCTTTCATGGTGTGGGTGTTGTGAGGTGACGATGAGATGATGTGACGGAGTTGGGTAGCAGCCTGTTGGAGGGGGTACTTCATTTACTTGTCTGCTTGCTTTTCTCCTCTCCTTGCCATTCTTTTCTTTTTTTTGTTTCTTGAGGTGGTGGTGTATTGGGCCCTTGGGCGGTACTCGGTCACGTAGGTTGTGAAGGCTTATCTGTGTGTGTTTCTGGGTTGGCTGGTGAGGTCGAGGAGGTGGAATATTGTGGTGGTGGGGGATGCATGCATGTACAATGCGCGGGTTTATGTGGTGGTGGGAGGAGGGAATGTGTACAGGAAGTAGGCAGGAGGGAGGTGGGCGTGGAAGCCTGGAGCTGGGCACGTGGTTGGCTGGACGGGATTGCTTCACGTAGCTCTCGAGCTTTGATGATGCCGGTTAGAGGAGAGGCCTCGTACGGAGGGACACATGCACATGCTGCGCACGCCGCGGTCTGCGTCATGTCAGGTCCGTTTTGTACCTGCATGTTCTGTAGTACCCACCTACTCACCTACCAAGTACCTACCTAAGTACTTCCTTGAGTAGGTACCTAGGTACTTGGTACCTAGGGTATGCAATATGCAGTGCGCACCCGGAGGGCCCGGCAGCACAGTCGCAGCAAGAGGGGCTGCCCTTCCTCGGACGACGGGAAGTCGCGAGGCCGAGGAAGCGCTGAGCCCCCAGGCTGCCACCACCACCACGGCTGGCACGACCAACGACGACATGCCGCCCAGGAAAACGACGGCTTCCGTTGCGCCAACACGCAGGCGTGGTTCCGTTCACGGCCACGGCCACGGCCCGGCGGTTGCACCAGGACGCCGCGCTCTGGGCCTGCCACGGCGCACGCGACAGCCTGTCCCGGACGGCCTTGTTTCTGCTTACAAAGCCCGTCCGTGTTGCTCGTCGTTTTTGTCCTGGGCACAGCCTGACTTGACTCTTGCGCAGGGCGTCTCGCGTCTCGCGTCTCGCGGGCCGCGCTAGACCGACCTCCACCATCCCCTTCCGCTCGCTCGTGTGGTGGTTGCGCTGGCGCAGGCAGCGCTCGTCCGTCATCACCTGCCTCTGTTGGGGTCGGGGTGCTTCCTCTCTTCCGCCGGCGGCGGCGCCGCGCATTCCCTTCTGTTGACTGGCTGTCTTTGGCGGCGGGGGTCTTTGCTGTTGCGGGAATCGTCGTCCACGTCCGACGGGGGGGGGGGGGGGGGTTGGGGGTGTCTGCTGGGGGTTGAAAGGGGGGGGAGAAGAAAGAATGACGACGGGGGGCCTTGGGCGTTGGTTGTTGTTGTTGTTGTTGTTGGCAAACCTTTTGGGTTTGAAAAAAAAATCACGGACGCACACACTGTATGCGCACACACGCACACGCACACGCACACGCACACACACACGCACACACACCGTACACGCACACACCATGCACACACACCGTACACACACGCACCATGCACACGCACGCACACGCACACGCACCGTACACACACGCACACGCACCGTACACACACGCACACACACCGTACACGCACACACCATGCACACACACCGTACACACACGCACCATGCACACGCACGCACACGCACACGCACCGTACACACACGCACACACACCGTACACGGCGCCGACTCGTCAGCCTTCTTCTTCTTCTTTTTCTTCTTCTTCTTCTTTCCTTCTTTCTCTCCCGACGGCCTTGTCACGAAAGAGGGCACGACACAGACACGACAAGTCCATCACCTGTACCATGCGCCCCGCGTACCTCGCCGCGGCCCTCGCCGCCCTCTCCGGCGTCGCCTCCGCCCAACCACCCCCCGGTACGCCCGACGACGCCTGCTGCTGCTGCGACATCAGGCGCCAAGTTTTCAGCTGCACGAGGTCCATCACCAAGGCCGAATGTGTCTGCGCCGCGGTTGTCTGTCCCCCCGGTGCGGAGACGGTGTGGGACGACGGGAAGCCGCCCGGCGATTCGTCGGGGACGGCCCCGCCGGGAGGTGGCGGCTGCGGGGGGGGCCCTGCCATTTGATTGCTTGACCGGAAGGGGGAGCCCGGAGTGCCGAGGGCCCGATGGGGCGCCAGGGGTGGCCGTCATGCTGGTTGCTGTCGGATGAGCAGGGGCTTGCTGCGAGGGGAAGAACAAGGGGATGTCGCCGCGAGGGACCAGAGTCCGAGCACGCCTTGCTGCGGCTGCTGCCTGTCTTGCGTGCAATGGGATGGGGCGGTTCGAGAGGGGGGCATGCCGGGTTGGCCATGTTTTCGTCATGGATCTGCCCCGGTGACCCGACGTCGAGACCGCGCTTGCGCAGGGGTGCTGCTCTGACGCCAGGCCGGGGGGTTCATGGCCATTGTTCTCTATATACCATGACTGCTTTGTTGCTGCAGAGGAGCTCTTCACGGACGAGGATGAAAAGAAGCCGTATCTGGACGTGATCCACAACGAGTCGAGTGCCGTCAGAGCGTCGGCAGTACCATCTGACCTGTCCTCTCGCTCATTCCTTCATTCGTAGAGGGAGGGGGAAATCGGCCCGTCTTGTTGGTCGTGACAGACAGTCCGACGCGGAAGCTTCCGTGGCCATTGTTCCCGTGACGGCGGCCCGTGTGTGCGACGTCTTGTGGTGGCCTTTTTGGCATCGCATGACCGGACTATGTGTCCCGTGACCAGAGCGTGTACATCATGACTAGACCATGCACGTCATCACTGACGAGAGCACCCTTGCTCTCGAGTCTTTTACGCAGTCCTCGCCGCAGACCAGACAGCCTGCCTGCTGTACATCTGCCCCACGGAACAAACGACGCACGTTCCAGGCAGGCCGGGGCGGGCACATGCCGCTACACCCGTCACTCGCAACGGACGGCGCATGAGCGTATCGGCCGACAGACGCAGACATGCCGTCTCCTTGAAAGGCTGTCGAGTGGTGGGGCCACGTACTCCTTCCGTTTTTTTTTTTTTTTTTTTTTTTTTTCCTTCTCCCTCTTCTGTGCTCGCTGCATGGGTCGGAGCGCCGTCGTCGACATGGTTAGGTAGGTAGGAAGCGCCCCGTCGACGACGTTTTGCTTACCTTCTAGTACTCTCGTATGTACGATTGCTGTGGAATGGGTGCGGCAACTCTGGAATCGCCCTCCTTTTCTCTATTCGTTGTTCCGATGCTTTTGTCCCCCCATTTTTTACTTTTCCCCTGCGCCTCTCTCCCCTGCGCCTCGGTCGCTCGTGTCTGAACAAGTGTGGTGTTGGAAGGATGGGTGAGACTTGATTCATGGTGGTTTGCAGCAAGCTGATTGGACTGTTGGCGAGCGCAGGCAGGATTTTGCGCAGAATGCTGTCCGTCTTCCCCCAAAAGCCGGCTTTCGCTCGCCCGCTCGCCCGCTCGTTCGAGATCATTCTGCGGGTGCTCGTGGCGGGTCAGCCCTGGATGCCTTGAGAGTAGGCATTACATCAGGTAGCTAACTGGCTGGTGCTTGTAGGCAGCGACCTGGCCGAGGACCGCAAGTTGGATGCCAAGAAAAGAGTCATTCTGACCAAGCGGAGTCTGGTTTTCCAACGTCTCGCGGGCCTCTCGATGCGGTTTGTTGGCCCGTCGATTCGCTAATGTATGCATGTACAACGTACCTGACAGATGGATCGGTACCATTGGATGTGATTCCGCCACATGAGTGCATCACCATCATTCAACAAGTGAATAAGAGCTGGGGTTGACGGACGCTCTGGCCCGGCCGCCTGTCGGTTTGCCGAAAAAAGTCCACCAGTCAGGCAGACAGACCCCCTTGTTGGCGGGCAACCAACTAACCAAACGTCGTGCGCTCAAACGCCATCTGACGGGGCTGGTTTTCTAGCCCAGCCTTGGGGATCGAAATGGGCCCGTCGGACCTTGCTTGGCGCTCGTTTTATGAACTGGTCTTGCTGGGCAGCTGGATGTGTACACTGGTCAGCCAGAAAACAGGCCGGTGGTGGATCAAAAGAAGCCAAGGATCAAGGACTAAGCCGGAGATGCTTGCCTTGTAGTCAGTCAATCGGCCTCCCAGGGTGGCATAAGGTTGCCGAGTTTCGGTCTTAAACTTAAACCCGCACATGTTTAGTTAAGATGGTTGCCGTGCTTTTCTTCCCAAAATCTTGGTCTAGTTGCACGGGCATGCGGGAGTCGGTCGGTCATTGACGTTTTTTTCTGTCACACGGGGTGTCGCAGTCTGTTGCAGCTGTCGCGGTCTGTTGCAGCTGTCGCAGTCTGTTGCAGCTGTCGCAGTCTGTTGCAGCTGTCGCGGTCTGTTGCAGCTGTCGCAGTCCTGTCTACCGAGTCGTCAGCTGTCTGGCTGGCAGACACAACGGCAGCCACGCGGGGCAGGGACATGGATTGCAGTGGGAACCTGGAACTTTGCGCTGCCCAGTCAGTGCACAAAACTGCTAGCACTGGCACTCGGCGACAGCCGGGTGGGTCTGACGCCGTCGTGCTCCAGCCAGCCTTTTACTGGACGGGAAAACGACATCAATGGATGGATTGCCAGCGGCGGCCGAGACAGGCCACTGGAGCCAGATACCTGATGGATGGCTGTCGGCCCCCAGAACTGCCCATCCAGATTGCGAATATCTACTGGACGTCGTTTCGCAAGATACGAGCCAACGAGCTCGATGACAGAGCCGGAAGCTGAAAAAAAAAAAAAAAGCCTGGCAAGGTACAAAAGAAAATAAATAAAAAAGGCAGCACCGTTTGCCATGTGCGCTGCCTTGTCGTGGTCTACCTACCCAAGTAGTCATCCCAATCCGCATCACCGGTTCCCCCCATCCCCGGTTCCCCCCATCCCCATCCCCATCCCCATGCCGTTTCCGCATCCCCATGCCGTTTCCGCATCCCATGCCCCTGCCTCATGTCGGCTGTCGAGGCCCTTGTTGACAGTCCCCTTCTCCTCCCTTCCCGCGCTTCCCCCTCTATCATGGTGGCCAACTTCTTTCCTCATGTTTTATCCCCGTCGCGGTGCGCCTTCATCGCCGAGCGCTCGACACGGAAGCCGTACATGGACAAGTCTGAGTCTGTCTTGGCAACCGCTCGCGTCGGTGGCTCCTCCTCGCTCACGTTGACGAGTGCTCCTGCTCCTGCTCCTGCTGCTGCTCCTGCTGCTGCTCCTCCCACAAAGCGACGACGCACAGTCGTCTTGGCTGACTGCTGCCGCACGTGTCGACTGCGCAAGGTATGATACCGCCATGCTTCTTCTGCTTTCCTTCATTTCCCGTTTACCTTTTTTTTTTTTTTTTTTTTTTGCTTTTTTTTGTCTTTTTTTGTTCCTTTGTTTTTTCCTTTTTTTTTTTTTCCTTTCTCTCTCTTTCTTTCTTAGGCGAGCAAGACGAAAACCTGTGGCCTTTTCTGTCTAACGACAAGTGACTTGCACAGGTTAAATGCTCCGGCAATACGGGGGAAGGGCCATGCATGAATTGTGCGAGGCTAGAATTGAGATGTAGCTTCACCTCTACTGATGAGGAAGAAACAGCAGCAGCAGCGAGTATGCCGACTCTCTCCTTCTCTCTCTCTCTCCCCTCCTCTCTCCCCCTCTCTCTCCCCCTCTCTCTCCCCCCTCTCTCTCCCCCTCTCCCTCTTTTTCTTTCTTTCCTCTTTCCCGTCTTTCATCTTTCCTTTTGCTTCCACATTTGACACTATCCGGACCATTTTGACTCTAAAAAGGTGTTGACCTTTTTCTTCTTCTTCTAATTCCTGGCAGTTGCGCGCACAACACCATCGCACATCCATACCGAGGCTGGCACCTTGAGAAAGAGAGCACGGAGGGCTTGCAGTCAATGCCATTCACACAAAACCAAATGCTCAGGCGGTCTACCTCGGTGCAAAAGATGCGAAGACGGCGGACTAGTGTGTGAGTACACACCCGCCAAGCGCCGGTTTGCCAATGCTCGGTATCCGTATCAGACGGCAACGAATGGTTTTGGTGGCACATGCAGCATCAATCACAGTAACAACGGCCACGGCCACGGCAACGGAAACGGCCACGGCCACGGCAACGGAAACGGCCACGGCCACGGCAACGGAAACGGCAACGGCAACGGCAACGGCAACGGCAACAATGCCACCCACACCATCATCATCACCCCCAAGCCGGACAATAATGCATCATGCACGAGAATTGCGAGCCTAGGTTACCGTTCGGATGAAGTCGCCAGTGCGAGCCCGACATCAAGCGCCATCAGCAGCAGCGGTCACGGCCAATATCTCTTGGTAACAGATGGGTCCAATCTCACTTCCGAGTAAGCTTTCATTCCGAATCAATTGTCAAATTGTCACACACACACACACACACACACACACACACACACACACACACACGACAA
>AFQZ01001469.1:0-10801 GCA_000222935.2 Aciculosporium take MAFF-241224
CACAATAAGTATTATAAACACTCCTGTGCATATTAATATATTACGGTGTTATGGTCTAGCTAATGTGCAACTGCAGTATTAGTGACTATGAATGAGAATAATCTTCTTAAGGGAGAAGAGAAAGAAAAGATCTGTAATCCTTCCAGAACTCCTGCCTTTATAGCTTATCCTATCTACTATTATATAGCCTAAGTAAAGAGGCCAGAGTAAGATAGACCTAGATATGTATAAGGTCCGACTAGCTAGTGTAAAGCTTAAGTTAAGAGGCCGACTTAAAGTATGTTAATATACACGCCTAACTCGTATTGCTTATATAGCTTGTAAAGTCTGGCTTCTGTGATATGGTTATTCTTCTGACTATAAAGATCTAAGCCTTAAGCTCAAATCCATTACATAGCCCCCTTCTTGCTGCTAAAACGCCGTAATAGCAACAAAATATAAGCCCCCCTCTTTATTGCATTTTTCCCTAAGCTCCCCTGGGTATGTATAGACGCTAGTTTAACGTGTAACCCACCTTTAACCGGTTGTCTTGCTAACCAGATATAGGTTGCTAGCCCCCTGCATTTCTAACGTCTGTATAATAATATAAAACCCAGTCCCTGGATTTTCTTATGTTGCCTTCTGTTATCCCTTCTTTATTAACTGTCTTACTCTTATTAATTCTCTTATTCGCGCCTGTCTTAAGGATATAGTTATTTCTTTTTCTTATAAAACATTTTCTTCTTTCTTATAATATTATACCTATCTGCATATGAGTTAAATATCCCTAGTATAATTTATAATGTCCGGTTGCTAATAGTTTTAATATAAGAAGCATGTCCGCCACGGCAGGAGCTCCTCTGCTACCCCCCCTAAACCGCATATATAGTAGTGTTACTATAATAGGCAACTTAAACAATAAAGATGCTACCGGCACTGCTAAGTATAAAGCGTTCTGTATATATTATGTAAATAACCTTTGTGTCTACAGGGAGGCTAAATGCCTTCCTAACCCTTGTAGCTATGCCTACTGTGCTTATTAGGCAAGTTACAGGAGTTATCTCTAGGAAAGGGAGCTCTTATTAATAAACCCTAAGTTATAGCAAACTATTAAGGATATATGCTAACTTACTAGCGCTAGGCGCATAATTAAAGTCCTAGCTATGCCTGTAGTGCCTAGGCATAAGGCCACCTAGGCTATCCTTATAGCTAAATTTGTTTACACTAGACATTATTTTAAGAACGCTCTAAAGGCTGCCCATGCTGCTGCTCCTACTACTGTTCCTACTATAAGCCTCCTCCCCACTGCCTTCTCTGGTCCCCTCTCTACGCCTATTGCCTCTATAGTGCTAATAAATATGCTACAGGCTGCTAATTTATTAGTTAAGATGCGCCGACTTTGAACTACTCTTATAAAGAGCACTATAGCTAGTAACTACCTCCTGGAATATACCAGGGTTTTTGCTAACTAACCCCTGTCCTTATCTAAGTAGCCTACCCTTAGGACTACCCCCCTCTAACCTCCCTCTAGGGATAAGAGTTTTGTTAAAACTCCCTATTTCCCTTATTCCCTTAATCCTCCCTTAACCCCCCCTTCTCCCTCTAAAAATAGCTCTTATAGGGATATTAATAATACTATAACTAACGCTATCCAAGAGGCTAAAGAGGAGGAGAATTGCATCTAAGTAGCACAAAAAGCAAAGCAAAAGCGCCTCTATAAGGAGGCTAAAGAGTGAAAGAAGCAGTAATAGCTATATGCCGTTTTTTTTTTTTTTTTTTTTTATTGTATAGGTTCGGACTTAGTCTATTTTTGTAGAATTTTGTAAATTAAATCTAGTTTGCCCTCCGTTTAGGCCTATTATAGCTGTATATATCACCCTATTATGCTTTAAATCTCTTTAATACCGCTGTCTCTAGGAAACTTTCTAGGGGCTCCTATATTGGCTAGGTATACCCAACCCATTTAACTAGTACATCCCGTTAGTTTCCACAACCTTATGCGTTTCTTACTGCTAATATATCCTCTACTTTATATTCTATTAACTCTAGATTGTCTTTATATAATAAAAGTGTTAGCCCTGGTCTAGAATCCGCTAGTAGTTGTAATAAAAGCAGGTCAGATATGGCCCTTTCTATTAAGTCTACATAAAAGACAGGGTATATGCCCTGTAGGATATTAAGTCAGATAGTAAGTAGTATTAGCGTGTTTAAAACCTAATATTTTGCCTTAACCCAGTTAAGTTTCCGGCTAGGGCGATTAGTCTTAATATAGCATAGATTTAACTATACAAAGTCTCCTGCCTAGTATTATTCTGCTAGTTATTAGGAAGTATTTACCGTATCCTATTGTTATTATTATATAAAGTTAATTACTGCCTAGGCTAGTATTGTTCCCTCTTAAAGATATTCCAGGAATAATGCAGCCCTCCCTTTAGGTAAAGTTAGACTCTTAGTTGTGTCTAATACTTATTAAATTAGCTTAATATTAAACCCCTTTAGCGCCCGGTTCATGCTTAGCCTGGTTACTATGGACATTTAGTTATTAAGCGCCATTTAGCAAGCCAGGAGATAATTAGCCTAATTATGTTGCAAAAAGGCAACAACTACTTAGAGGACTGCCTATATCTCTTAGTTTACTCGTTCTATTCCGCCGTTTGTTTAAGGGTAATATAATATAAATAATAGCTATTTTATACCTACCTTCTTATAAAGTATAGTCTAAAAACAGCTAAGCTAATCCGATTCACAGTTAGAGATAATCTAGCAGGGAAAACCATGGAATCACTACTAGTAGTGTTTAAAGCGTTCTGTGCATGCCTTAGCCGCTATACTTATTATTGCCTTTAACTATATATACTTAAAGAGGTAATCCGTAATAACTATTAGGTAATATGGTAACTCCTTATTATATGCGGGAAGATTAGTCATAAAATCCACTGATATTTATAACTAGTAATGGTCTGCTACTGGTATAGGTTTTAAAAGCCCCTGTCAAAGCTATTAACTCTTCCTCCTACTATAACAGTAGCAATTCCATATAAACTATACTATATCTTTTAATATCCCATTCTAGTAATAGTCTCTCTGTAACGCCTAGAAAGTGGTATTTCTCCCTAGGTAACCTAATATAGGCAAGTTATAAACCCGTTATATAAGCGATATAGTAAGAGGCTTATATTAGGGAATTTAAAGCTGCCCCTGGAATTATAGCGCTCCTTAGGCGTTTAATGTGTAATCCGCTATCTGAGATTTAGTCCCTATAAAGGCGGGAAATTTCCACTCTACTGCCTAGACTGCTTTTAATTTTATGCCGTATAAGCCATCTATAGTAACTCCCTAGTTCTATAGATCCTAAAGGTATTTATCTAGAAAGAGGTTAGAACCTTGTAGTAACGGCCCTACTAAGTCTGTGCTAATAACGTCTTATGTGATTATTTTATCCGGATTGTTATTATCCTAGTTGCCATCCTCCTCCAGCTTAGCTATTATTTGCACTCCTACTAGGGATATGTTGCCTATGTCTGGACTTTGAACCGGACGTATAATATATTCTATAGAACGACTTCCCTAACCTTAATCTTGCTCCTATTAAGAGAGAGCATCTGGCCTACCTGCCTATATGCCTGGACGATATTAGAGGTAAAAATTAAAAAGAGATAATGTTTTAGCCCATCTTGCCTGCCTTTTTAATATCTCTCAAGGGGCTGTAAAATATTCTAGATTCTTATGGTTAGTAAGAATTATAAACAGTTGGGCCATACTTCGTAGTTCTACTAACTACGCCTTAAGATAAGAAATAATACTATAGAGCTCCTTGTTGTAAATTATATAGTTCCATTGCGCTGCCGTAAGTCGTGCTAAGTGATATGCAATAGGCCGCCATACACCCTTTAAATTGCATTGTAAAAGGCATCCGCCTATTGCCTTATTAAAAGAGTTAGCTTCTACTTGCATCTCTAGGTTAGGGTCCCATTGCACGAGAATTAGGGATGATATAAAAGCTGTCTTAAGCGCCTAGAATGCCTTCTTACGTTCAGGAGTCCAATAGAACCTAGCTGCCTTCTTAGTAAGGTCGGTAAGGGGCCCTGCCAGGTTCGAGAAATTATCGATAAATTTCCGATAAAAGTTTGCAAAGCCTAAAAAACTCCTTACTCTGCATACTAATCGGGGTGACTCCTAGTCCTAAATAGCTGTAATCTTCTCTAGGTTAGGACAGATAGCTTTTCCTGCTTCCATAATAAATCCTAAGTATTTTACTTTCTGGACCATAAACGCGCACTTATTAATGTCTAAGTATAGCCCGGCTTGTTCTAAACGGCATAGAACTTCTTATACTTTTTGCATATAATCCTTCTTTAAACCTCTAAAATAGATAAGAATGTTATCTAGGTAAGCCGTTGTATAATCTCCTAATGTATCCCCTAATACATTATTAATATAACACTAAAAAGTAGCAGGCGCCCTGGCTAAACTAAATAGGCAAACTAGCCACTTAAATAATCTAAACCTAGTCCAAAACACAGTTAGGCCTTTATCCCCTTATGTAACCTATAGTTTATAAAAAGCTATATAGACATTAAGTTTAGTAAAATACCTTGCCCTAGCTAGGGAGTAAAGCGTTTCCTTAATTAAGGGGAGAGGATATCTATCCTAGACTGTGACTTTATTTAGTGCTTAATAATTAATATAGAACCGCTAACCCCCCCTAGCTTTCTTAACTAGTAGGACTAGAGCCCTAGCTGAGAAAGAGCTTGCCTAAATCCAACCTTTATTCTGAAGGTTTATAATTTGTTTCCGGATTTCTAGAAGCTATTCCTAAGGCATATTATACAAAGGGGCCTAAGGGAGCTCTAGCTCTGTCCTATTAGGGTTTTTCCATAGCTAAATGTAATAGTCTGCAGTCCCCTAGTATAGTAGCAATGCATTTGCCTTTTCTTTATTAAATAAGGCTAGGAAATCCTAGAGCTCCTTAGGTAAGCGGTTTATTAGGGCCTAGGTAGGGTCTGCTATAGGTGTAACTATTAGTATAGAGGTTATATTCCGTAAGCTAGTAGCTAAGAACTGTATATCTGTTTGTTTCTTTGCTACTGCTTGTTATGCTATTCCCCTATAAACAGAGCCTAATATTTCTGTTGTTAGATTATTAGTTTTCCTTGCAGTTGTTGCCTAAACCTAAAGATTTCTTAAAGAGCAGACTATAAGAGATTCTTGTGTAGCGTGAATTTTAATATTATATTGTTTTAACTAAGGGGTCCTTAAGATATATAAACAGGTAAGTCCTGGTATTATATATACAGAAACTAGGAAACTCCATCCATCTACATTAGCCACAAATTGGGTAAACCTTAATATCTTTATAGGACCCTAATGGAAACCCTCTCGGCCCTGTTTCTTAATAGATACGGCTGTTTATATTTGTTATAGTTAGGCTAAATTAATTATAGGAAATCCTATGTATTGTGTAAAGGATTTGCTTACAGCAGCATAACTATTATAACTATTATCCACTTATATATTAGCAAAGGCTTCCTTATTAAACAGAACTAGTATTAAAAAGGGAGTTGAGTTTATATTTTTCTTTATCTGTTTATATACGCCTTTGCCTACGGGTAGTATTTAGTAAGACAGCTTTCTGCCTTTTTCTACCTCCTTATTAAGCCTTAAGCTTAGGGGCTATTTTTTTCTAAATCCTCTTTTACTTTAGATTTTACTTAGGGGCTTATTATTTTTATAATATAAATATTAGAATCCGGATAACACGCTAGAAGGAGGTGGCAAGCCTTCGCCTAGTAGCTAGTAGTACTGCAATGTAAACATTAGTTATTATCTTTATAGGCCTGTATTGTTTCTGCTAATACCTACTTAGCATAGGTTTTGCCTATGTTTTGGTGCCCTGTAGAAGACATGACATTTACTCCTGTTATTTGCATATCCCTGTCCTTTTTACAAGACACGCCTAAAGGGAATCTAGTTTGCTCTCTATATTTAGTCTTTAATCATTCTTCTAGGTTATAAGACTTAATATTAAGGGCAATACCCTAAAGTCTTGCCACTGCCTGTTTGTAATTAGTATAGGGGATATCCCGCCCTATACAGAAATTGCATATCTTTTTGTTTAAGGCTATACATAGTTTTAATAATTTAATAAAATCTGCTTATTTACGTCCTCTAGCGAGAATCAATTTTTGTTTAAAATAGACAAAAAAATCATTAAATTTTTCGCTTAAGCGTTGTTCCACTTAGTTAAGTTTAGTAACAGCGCATTCCTATTAATAAGGGTCTATAAATAAGAAGTCAAGATATCCCAAAAAATTATCTAAGGAGTAACCAAGGGTTTCTCCAGCCTTAAAGAAAGGAGCGACCCAGGCCCTAACCTTAGCCAACAGATATTAGTATATAAAACACTATTTATCCTAAGTGCTCCTAATAAAGTCGCTATTAGTTTGTAGTTTATAAGCTAAGAGGTTGCGCCATGCCTAGTATTTAATTTAATTCCCGTCATACAGGTTACCTATATTAAGGGGCTTCCTCTTAGGTTTTTTCTCTATTAGAGGATCTTTATGTTGTCTGCCTACGCTTAAGGCGCCCGCACCCCAGGTAAAGGGTATGGCTAAAGCGGTTGCAATCCTAAGCTGCTTAGATAGTATTACAACTTAGTTAGCAGTGTCCTGGTTTATCTGCTTATATATAGCTATAATATATTAAAGCCTTATTAATTCCTATATAGCGTCTATCCCTGCTAAATCGCCTACTACATTAGGCCGTATTATGCCCTGTTGTGTTTCATTCATATTAAATGTTACCTCTCTATAAAACCCGTAAAGGTTTCTAAAATAAAGACAAAAGGAAAAAGATTATATATTATAGTCTAGCTAATGTGCAACTACAGTATTAGTGACTATAAATAAGAATAATCTTCTTAAAGGAGAAGAGAAAGAAAAGATCTGTAATCCTTCTAGAACTCCTGCCTTTATAGCTTATCCCATCTACTATTATATAGCCTAAGTAAAGAGGCCAAAGTAAAATAAACCTAGATATATATAAGGTCTAACTAGCTAGTGTAAAGCTTAAGTTAAGAGGCCAACTTAGAGTATATTAATATACACACCTAACTCATATTGCTCGTATAGCTCGTAAAGTCTGGCTTCTGTGATGTGGTCATTCTTCTGACTGTAAAGATCCGAGCCTTAAGCTCGAATCCATCACATACGGTTCCTTATCTCTTTATAGTTTCTGTTATCCTAAAAGTCTAGGTAGGTAGAGGACTTATAGTAAACTAACTTGTTACTTTCTAAGGATTTTTTACTTAATACTAGAGTCTGCTTTAGTAGTAATGTAAGTTGTATAATAATAGCTAGTCGTTTCTGTTATCTCCTACTAAATAAAGCTGTTTCTTATGTTTTATTGCCTCCTAAGGTCTCCTTAGGGTTATTATCTGGCTTAGGACTGGAAACCATAGCTAAAAAGGTGCCCCTAACGCTTAATAGCTCTCCAAGTTAAGAAGCCTCTAGTTCTTCAACAGGTGTAATAACAAGCGAGGTTTCTAGCTCTTTAAGAGGTATTATAGCTATTAAAGTCTCTAGTTCTATGAGAGGTATAGTCCTAGGTAGGGTGGTTCTAATCCTTAATAATGTTACCTTAGGTTTAGTTGCTAATGGTTTAAAAAGCCTTTTCTTCTTAGCCTTTTTTAGCATTTATCATGCTAGAATCAGCTCTTTCCTAAATTATAAGTAATATATAGGGACTAGGTTAACTAGTTATAGTAGTTCTAAGGTCTAGTAAATCTTTCCTTTACGGAATTTATAACTTCCTAGGCAGGAAAGGTCCTTAACCTTATTATTAGTAGTTACTAGTCTTCCTTTAGAACTAAGAGGGTTAGGATTTTGCTTAAGGTATTTATAAAGCTTATAAACACAATAAAGCTCTCCCTTAGTAATCGTTATAGTGCGCAGTTAGTGGTTGTCAAATTCCTAGTGCTAACTTATTAATTTAGACATAAGTTCTGTTAAATCCTTCTTACCTCTTAGCTTATAGCCTTGCTATAGGTAGTAAATTTAATGTTTTAGCACACTACCTTGCTTATTAATAATAGTAACCCTAACTCTTTAGCTATTATAGCCTTACTAGTCAGGACCTAGCAATTTAGTAATTTAACTTAATATATCTTACTAACTAAAAGCAGCAAGTCCTTAATTTTTAGTCAAAACCTTGCATAAAGAACACGAGCAATTACTATCAGTTGTTACATAGTGGTATTATTACATAGTTAGTTAGAAGCAACCGTAAAGCTGTTATTAATATTATTATAAAGGGGTCATTAAACACACCTATATATACTACTATTAAGTTATATAGTTAAGTGCATTCTATGTAAGTTATTATTATTCTTGTTTTAAGTCTTACTAGCTGCATGACGAATCCGTCCTATATAGGTGGGGATCCGACATTGCGGATTATCCCGTAACAATCTTAAGCTTTTTATTATTAAGGTCTAAGAAAGCAGGCAGCTTAAAATAATATTACTAAATCTATAACGTATAGGACCGGCTTCTTATTAATTTATATAATATTAATAAGGACTTTATAGTTAAATTTAAGATTATCTTTAAAAGTAAACTTAAATCTACTTAAAGCTTTTACATTTATCTAGTATTAATAGTAAGCATATGTAATTTTTCCTATATTAGCCTTGTTAAATTCTTTACTAGCCCTAGTAAGAAGGTTATTTAATCAGTTAATTAATAGATAACTAAATTAGTAATAAAGTTAACAGATTTTGGTTTTAAAAAGCATAAAAATAACAGGTTCTTAAGAACTAGCTGTTTACTAAGGATATTTTTATTTTCTAATAATTAGTACCTTTTTATCTCTTTAGATTAAAAGATTCTTAAGGTTATTAAGTTTAATACCTATTTTATTTATATTTATAATAAAATATAAGAATAGTATAGTACTATTAAGTATATAAAAAGGTATTATACTAAAAATCATTAGAAGCTTTAAAATACTAGTTAAAGTTATAGTACTGGCTTTAAAGGTAATAGTTTTTTAGTTAGAAGAATACTTAATTATAAGGTTTTTTATAATTTTTATTAGAGTATTAACTTAGCCTTAGCTAGTAGTTAAAATTCCTAATACTCTTATATTTAGGAGTTACTATAAAATATATCTACTATATATCTTATATTTATAAGATATATATATTATTAAGGTGTTTTATTAGTATTATAGTTATAGGGGTTCTTAAGGAATAAGGCATATTTAAAAGCATTATTTTATAAGAAGTTTATAGTTAATACTAAAAAGAGCAGGGGATTTAGTGCTTATATAAAGAATACTATAAAGGAAAGAGTATTATAAGCCTCTTTATTATCTGGTTTCTCTTTTTTATTAGAAGTAAGAAAAGCAGCGTTTTAAGCAGCTTTTTTATGCTTATTCTTACTACTATTATTAGTAGTAGTAAGTTAGGCTATTTTGCCTTTATAAGCATATAGAAATGTATAGTATTAGCATTTAAAAGGTGGTTTTTAGTGTTTTTTATTATTTTACTAAGTTACTTTTGCTTTCTTTTGCTTAATGGCAGGATAATTAGTTAACTAATATCCTTCTTTATAGTATATAACGCATTTCTTTAAGCTTGCTCTAGCTTAAGGTTTTTTGCAATACATAGCTTATAAATATTATTAATTTATAAACATTACTGTATTAGTGTTTTAGTTTGTAGATTAGGTAATAAGGGTATTATTATTAGTAGTTATTAGTAACTAACTTATAGAGGTTAGTAGTATGTTTATTGCTAAGAGGTAATTTTAAAGATTACTAATAAATCCTTTAAAGGTTAGCATATTCCTAAATTTAGTATTATAAAAATCATTATTATTTTCTATTACTTATTATACTTAATAAAGAAGAATTATATCTTGCTTAAAAGGGTTATAAAGGCTATTAAATATCTTTATAAGGATCTTTCTTATACCTTGCCTGTTAATGTTAGGAACTAGAAAAGGACCAACACCGCGGACACGACGCGGTATCACGCCTAAAACGAAAAAGAAGCACGGAATCGGATTCCTCATCGTCGAATACCCCCCCTAGCGATGGCGCATTGCGCAAGGGGAGTAAGCGGCGCGAGGGGTGCGATAATTGACGAATTTTCGCGTAGATCCGCGACCGACGAAGGACAAGGCACCACCCAGGAAGAAATGCAATATCAAGGAGAGAATCCCGGAGTGATAGCAGTGCGGGAAAAACTAAAGAATGAAATGAAATCACTGAAGGAGTTAATAATAAAAGTTGTCCCAGAGGCAGAAATGACAGAAGTGTGGGCTTCTATCAGGACCTTTACGCAAGTTGCTATAGATGCAGGAGGGGAGATAGCCCGAGCAAAGACTGGCACAGGAGATCTACAGGCGTCGATTATAGAAGCGGTTAACAGCAAAGTTAAAACCACGGTTAAGAAGGCGGTCAAGGAGGCGATGGAGGCCGTCCCTAGGACTGGATCGACGGTTAGGGGGACTTGGGCGACTGTTACAGCTCGCGGAGTCACGGGGCAGAATATAACGATACCTTTAGCCCGAACGGAGGGTATGGCGATACCGGCCCGCCATCACCGGGAAGCAATGGTAAAGGGAAACACCATCAGCGAGGCAGTCAGGAACAGATTGCCAGGAGAGATTGTGAAGGCAGTAAACAGCGCTATTAGCGTAGAGGAGGCAATAGCAGCACGCAGGCTACAGAGTGGAGACACAGTTATTACGTTTACTGAGGCAGGGAGGAAATGGAAGGAAAACACGGCCTGGGTGAGAGTTGCCTTTAGACCTAC
>AFQZ01001468.1:0-10798 GCA_000222935.2 Aciculosporium take MAFF-241224
ACCACCCTCCCCCCCCCCGCAACCCTCCTCGCCAACCTCCCAGCCTGCGTCGTCTTCCCGCTGCGGTCCAGCCCCTCGAGGACGATGAAGGCCCCGCGGGTGGGATGCGGCCCGGTGCCGGTCTCCGTCCCGGTCTCCGTCCCGGTCTCCGTGCCGCCGACCTCGCGGGGGGCAGCAGAATCCATTCCGGCCATCACCATCAGAGGGCTGTGATTACAGACCGGGCTGGCCTGTCGCGTAGACCGTAGGCGTGGGTTGCCCTTTTTTTTTTCTCCTTTTTTTCTCCTTTTTTTTCTTTGTTCTCTTCTTTTCGGTCCGTGAGGGAAAAGGGTGGTTGATGATGAGGTTGATGTTGGCGTTGACGTGCTGCCCGAGGTTGAAAGCTCCAGCTGGTCCAGGTGCTGTTTCTTAGCCGTCGACGGTCGAGTCACGCGTTCAAGCACAGGTACGGGCGCCATCCTAGTGGGGCCCACCATCTACCTACCAAGTACCTACCTAAGCCAACCGTGGATGCCTGATGTTGAGGATCCAAGGCATACAAGGCATACAAGGCAAAAAATTGCACAGCTCGCACACCCACAAGGCATGTGCATCCCTCTTTTGACCTGTTTGTATGGTCAATTGGTGAATAGCTGACATCAACAGAGTCTACAGCTCTGCCGAGGCCATGAGGCGCCATGCTGTTTGCTGTACTATTTCCTTGACACCCAAGTTGCAACTCCATCTTGACTCTGGTCAGAACCGTCGTGACATTGCATCAGCACCACCAACGCGTAAACCAGTAGACAATATCAATCAGACTAAACAGTAATCACAAAGACATACACAACCGTGAGCCAAGAATCAGAGCGCCGCCAACACCGTCCCAGGGTCGCCGCCCTTGCTGATTGCCCCTGCTGCCAGTCATCAAACACCTGTTCCCAAAAAATACAATCCAATGATGAAGCCTGCGCCCCGAACCTGAAAACCATACATGGAACCGGCTGCATCTGCTCGTAAAACACATAAAGCTCATCCAAAACGCACACGCCGACACACAAAAATGGCAAAGCAAAGTCAAGCCCCCATCATGATTCGGCCGCCGCCGGCTCAGTCTCATCCTGGGCGCTGCCACTCTCCCACAACTCAAACCTCTCGCCCGTTCCCTCAATGGGTTGCAAGACGGCGGCACAAGCGGGAGGCTCCGACTTGGCCATGAGTTGATCAATGGCCTTGAGCGTCTCCCCGTGTTTTCCGAGCTCGGCTGCAGGCGCTGCCGTCTCCTCGTCATAATCCTCGGAAACAAGAATGACCGACGTCTCGTTGCAGTCGGTGGCGAAAAAATCGCTCGTCTCCATCTCGCCCAAGGCAATACGCTCCCTCTCAACGACCATGTCACCGAGAGCAGCAGCCCTGCCGGACCGTCCAGCCCGTCGAGCCGACAATTTCTGCGTCGTGTGGCCAGATGGTGGGATGTTCTCCTTGTCGCGGCCCTCTGCCTTGTCGAGGCGTGCCTTTTGCTCCGTCTCCTCGTCAGATGAAATGTCCAAGACACAGGTGCTGTGCTGGAGAAGGTTGGTCATTTCCTCCTCGGGAGTGTCCTCGTGAATCTCAAAAAACCAGTCGGTTCCCAAGCCGGCCTCGGCGGCCACAGGCCCAGCAGACATGGTGCTGCTTGGTCTCGACAGAGCGCTGGACCGGGGGCGAGAACCATGGCCGGACAAGGTGCCCTTGAGCGCGGCATCCAGGGAAAAGGGAGCGGCAGACTCGAGATCAAACGACGGAGGGTCCACACGAGTGTAAGGGCTGGCAGTTCGGCAATGGTTCGTCAAAAGACCAGACCGCTTGCCATGGGTAGGCGAGCGGCCGGCAGGAGCAGAAATGGGCGACGACTTGGTGACATTGGTGTTGAGCTTGTTGAGGGGGGACTTGGGCTGCAAGGTTCGCCTGGGAGCAGTGGAAGCTCTGACGGGGCTGTCCGAGGCGTGGTGGGCCTTGGCATTAGGAGTGGTGGTGACGGCCTTGGTCAGGATGTAGGCAGAAGGCTTCTTGACCAACATGTCCTTGATTGGCGTCCCAGAGGCACCCTTGGAGCGCTTAGCAGCTGAGAGGCAAGGGTCGACATTTTCCGCGTCATCAAAGTCGAGCAGCTCTGCCTTGCGCTTGGTGTTGGACTGGGGCGTCAGAGCTGTTTTTGTTTTTTTTCGCACCCAGGCATCACGTCAGTCCCAACTTGTGCCGGGCCGTCGTCGACGGTGCTGTCGCGTACGAAGCGGGCGGCGACTTACCATTCTGCCTGTTCTTCAAGCTCGTCAAGCTGTGCAGGCGAGATCCGTCCAGAGGTGCAAAGGGTTGACGGAAAACGGAAGCCATTGCTGGGTAATGAAAAGGTGACGAGACGAAGTGCAGCAAAGAAGAAGAAGAAGAAGAAGAAGAAGAAGAAGAAGACTGGCAACCTGCCAGAGGTTCCCTTTTTTTTTTGCTAGCTGATGTTGCCGAGATGGGCGCAGACAAAGATGGTGCCCGATGGTGTGTATGTTGTGTTGTGTTGCGTATGTTTTGTATGTTTTGTATGTTGTGTGTTGTGTGTTGTGCGTATGTTGTGTGTTGTGCGTATTTTGTGTGTGTGTGTGTGTGTGGTCATGACCCAAGTACGTAGAGTCTGTTTTGCTTTTCCTCAGCCAGAGACGGGCAATTGAACCGTGGTGACAACAAAGCCAAGGCGGTGGAAGGAACGGAGACGGAGGAGAGAGAACAAGCAAGAGGTGGGACGGACAAGACGGGGGACGCGAGCTAATTAAAAAGCGAGCAGAGCACCGGCAACCAGGCACCCGACTCGCTCACAGCCTCCAAGAGCAAGTCGGGTCCAACGTGCCTGCCAAACGGGCCAAAAAACGGCCGTGCACGTAACCGGGCAGGCAGAGGCGTCCTGGAGCGAGCGTGTGTCTGTGGCGCGTGGATGGATGGATTGTTCTCTGGCGCACATGATTGGATACGCGACGACGAGAGGGATGTGAGGGGGCATGAATGTGGGTGATTCGTCGGGTCTGTCCTGACGCCTGCCTGATGCGACGGATGGACAGATGGATGGATGAGCGGTGGTCTGATGAAGCGCCGAGCGTGAATCTGACAATCTGGCGGGGCATGCATGGCGTGCGGGCAAACACGCAAGCGACGCGGCAGCACACTCCTCCTGATTCACGACTGTGGCCATTTGTATGTTTTACTCGTAATGAAAAATCTCGATCCACCTACTTGCACATCCATCCTCGTTTTTACTTGCACATCCATTCTCGTCTTTACTTGCACATCCATCCTCGTTTTTACTTGCACATCCATCCTCGTTTTTACTTGCACATCCATCCTCGTCTTTACATGGCGAGCAACGTCGTCCGTCCCACACGGACAAAACCACGCCACCACCACACACGCGCAACACCCCCCCCCCCCCTGCCAGCAACGCCACTCCCTCCTCCCACCAACGTCGCCGTTATTGGTGCAAACGGCCGTCTCCACTTCTTTCGTTGAGAACCATCCATCGAGCCGTGAACCTGACCTGCGCTCGTCAGACTTTCTTGACGCACCTCACCCACCTCGCATCGCAGACAGGCCGGCTATCAAACAGCCAAGTCAAAGACACCACCACCTCCTTCACATCGAACCAGTCGCCCCTCCCGCACAGACTACCTACCAACATACATACATACATGGCTGCATACACAACGCAATGCATGTCTCACCACCCAAGCGAGCACCAGCACCAGCATCAGCACCAGCACCAGCATCAGCACCAGCACCAGCATCAGCACCAGCACCAGCATCAGCACCAGCACCAGCATCAGAATCAGACCAAGAACCCAACCACCCGCGTGGCCAATGATGGCGGCGTCTACGAGCAGCCGCTGTCACGGCATGTACCTTCATGTATCTATGTACGTACGTACCTCGTAGGTACGCACGCCGGTAGGTAGGTAGGTAGGTACGCATCGCAAACGCAACGCAGACACACACAATGTATCAGACCTGCATAACCACTCTCCCCCCCCCCTTTGGCCGCCAGCCAAATGATGTGTCAAGCCAGGCACTGCATTCCATTCCTCATACCGCCATTCGCCCATTCTCTCAGCAAGAACAAGCACAAGCACAAGCACAAGCACAAGCACGAGCACAAGCACAAGCACGAGCACAAGCACTCCCGTCTCCCCTCGAGCTCTCACACCAAAGACCGGACGCGTACGCGTACACATGTCTGTCCGTACATAAATACGTACGAGCCGACCCAGCCCGGCGACCCATTGCCCGTCTCATGGCCTCTCTGACGGCCTCTCTTCCTGCCCGCCCGCCACAAACAGAGAAACAGAAGATAGGGAAGAAAGAGATGAGGAAAGAAGAAAAAAATAACAACGTCATGGACATGCCCTCCCACTCTCAAACTTGATCCCCCATCCAATGGATTCAGAAATGCGAGCCTACAATCCGTACGTACATGCACGAGGTTGCAAATCACAACGCTTATGCTTCATTCGCGGGCACAGGATAGGCTGCACCCGACTGGACCATCCGTGAGACGGTTCCAGAGGGTCCCATGAAAGAATTGGATACAATCAAATGACTGCCACGGCTTTGCTTCCTCTGCCTGCTCTGCCTGCTCTGCCTGCTCTGCCTGCTCTGCCTGCTCTGCCTGCTCCCCCCACTCTTCTTGCATTCATCCCACAACGACACATGAGCATGGCATCATGAATGACTTGATCAAGGACAACATCGCGAGCCAAAGACGTCACTGAGGAGCTGTGCGTCTGGGAACCCTCACGTCCTTCATGACCATCCATGCTCCATGTCTGCCAATAGACATACTCACCCAGCCGTCAAGTCGATAACACTCATGGCAAAACAATCATCATGAATAATCAATTTACAATCTAACACTACTGGCCATATGATACCGATTCCCACCACCATTGTCCGCTCATCATCAATGCCACCGTCGCCATGTTTGAATGACACATCTCAATCTTCATCAAGTCTGTGCGATCGAACCCTGTTGACCGCCACCGCAGCAGCCGTATCCTCCTCCAACTTGTGCTTGCCATGGCTCCTCTTGCTGAAAGTGTCTGCCTTTGCGTCGTCATCGAGGACGTGGCCAGTAACAGATCTGCTCTTTAATGAGCTGGTTGCATCGTCACTCAATTCATGCACAGGACGGCCAACGCGACCCTCGACCGGCTTGTGAGCAAGAAGGCCATGTCTAGCCGTCTTACCAGCACGCGAGCCAACGAGTACGTCTCGGCCCAAATTGTCTCCATGCTTGACCTTGTCAGAATGGCTTGTCTCGTCTGTGAGCAAATCGGGCCAGGTGCTTGTATTGGTCAAGTCTGTCACAGCATCTTGGCGTAAATCGTAATCCGAGGCCGCCGCCTTCGCCAGCGACGGGGTCGCGGCATCAATCTCCAGTTTGGCCGGTGGAAGCGCCATGCCGGTGACGACAACGTGGTCGTCTTGTATCAAATCCTTGCCCAGCATGTGGGCAATGGTGGGAGCCAAGGGCTCTGGTGGTTTCGTTTCGTCTGCCACTCCGCTACCTCCAGTAGGGACCAAATACTAATGCTGGTCCAGGTAGTCAACTCGAGGATATGCGCTGGGTGAAGCGACAACATCCGCTTGCAAGCTGTGTCCAGAAGCCGTGTCTTGATCATGGTGAGACAATGATTCCTTGTCAACTGGTTTGCTGTTGGCCGACTCTGGGGTACTTGAAGAGCTCATTGAAGCGTGGCATTCATACGGCGTGTTGTCGCCTCCCATCAGCTTCTTGCGCTGCGCTTCGCGCAACAAGATCTCTTGCTCAACTCTAAGCATGGTTCGACTTGCACAACATGCGCCGTGTAACCAATCAAGGAATTCGTGTCCTTCAATGCCGTAAAAGTCTCGAACGCTTGTCCGAAGACGGCTTACCGGGTAGACATAAACTAGCGACTTTGTTAGACGACGACGACGACAAGTAGAAGTCTACCTGATTTCATGGTAAGAAGCCTACCGGGAAAGTGAGCCATCAACAGACCACATTCGGCGTTGAAAAAGCCAGGCTTGGGAATATTTTCAGCGTCGCCGCCATTCTTGACCGCTTCCAGACGTCGACTCGTCCGAGAATAGGTTCCGCATGGCCAGAAAGTTGCCGCCAGCCAGTCCTTGGTACCATGGATTTTGTTCGAGCCGCCAGCTGTTTTCCAAAGCCAGCCTTGTTGAGAATCCTGTGCGGCTGCTGGCTTCTCCATGACGGTGCAGAGGCCTTTGGACTGCAATATACGGTGGACGGTTGCGTAGGCAACTGCAGTTGGATTTCTGCGTCGCGTAAATCTGGCAATTTATACGTAGGAACCTCTCGACCGACGAGCTGTGTCAGATCAGACGGCCAGGTTCTCAGTCTCCTCTCTCTGGCATATACGACACCTGAATACTCCAATATTGCCGTCGGGTGCAACAGAAGTGAGGGAACGGGGATTTCTGGCACGTGGATGAATTGGCTCCGGCCAATTGATAGGCAAAGAATGACAATAAATGCGGTGGGAATAATGACGATGAATGCTTGGGTGTAGAATGCAGAGGGAACAATAGACTGGCCATAAAGGCGGCCATCAAAGAGGCAAAAATCGCATATTGATTTCGAGCAAGAGCGCCTGGCGAACAGCTGCTCACCTGCCTTGACATGCGTTTCGATCAGATACTACGCAACGCAACATCAGAGTTCCCCGTCCAGGGAAAGCAGCTCCAGGAGCGCCCGTCATGCTTGCCTTTTGACAAGGCATCAAGGTTCTCTCCATGTCACAGTAGGTGGGCTGCGTGAGGCTGGGCACCTCGTTCAACTGCCTCGTTCGCATCAATCATGTCCTCTGAGGCCAGATCCAGAACATGTACAAATTACCTCGTTGTCAGCTGTGATGGACTACGTGATCCATGTGATCTATGTGATATGATAGACTGTGGAGGAAGCGCCTACCTGGCTACGTGGCCGGAAAGAGGGGGAAGGGCACCAGAGACCCACGTGACATGTGAGGCGGACCATATAGGTGACATGGACACCTCAACATCAGCATGCACGTGACCATGCACATCAAGTACGCCAACGGCCCCGGGCCCCCGCCACTCGGCACTTGCCCTGACGAATTTGGTTTTTACGACGAACTGACTGACCTTGCCGTCTTGACGGCTAAATTCAATTCGTGATGGGAAATGAAACACCAGGGACCCCTCGTTCTACATTCTGTCTAGGCCAAGGTCCATAGGTAGGTAGATAGATACCTACAGTCGCCGCCATCAGCACGAGGTGGTGTGATTTGATCTGCAAAGTAACGCGGCATCTACCAATAGGACGGCAAAAGGCATCATCATCACTGATGATGCGACCCGGCTACATGACTGATTGCCAACCCGACAGACATATCGCGCCCGTCATTCCCAAAGCGTATCAGACGTATCAGACGCCATACTGCAACTCGCCATCGTTGTCGTTGCTGGACTCTCGGCTGCAGGACTCGCAGCTGCAGGTTCGATGTCACAGGGACCGCTGCTTCTTTGGCGCTCGGCTCGCCTCGGCGCCTCCTGATGGACCATCAAAGCGCCATCGACATGCCACATGCGGTGAGGTATTTCGAGAGATGCAACTCACTACAGCCAGCCGCCCGCTGAAAGCTGAGCCGGCAGCACATACGCGTCCTCGGTTGATCTACCCACCCAACACATACAGGACAACACGGGAGAGGCAGTTGTGTGATGCATCAGATGATGAGATGGACGGGCACGAAAAGGTCCAGCTGGGCCTGCTGGCGCATCCAACGTGCAATTTATAGCATTCTCTACTGCATATCGAATGTCTGCCTGTACACGAAGCCTGGCAGAGCAAGGCACACGAATCGTCACAATTTCGCGGATCCTGGCCCTGGTCGATATCGGCAAGGGGCATTATGATGATATGATGACATGATGGGCACGGGCGGGTGCTTTGTTGCCCAGGCCCGCCAGGTAGATGCATGCCAAAGCACCTACATCAAGAGAGGGTCGAGACCAAGTCACAGAGTCAAGTCCATGAAGGTGTCTGCGGTTTGAAAGACGGACGCTTGAAAGATGAATGCCGATGGCACTCGCAATCGTTTGCTGATAGCAGCACGAGCCCAGAATAGCTCGACGAATTGGCGCTGTGGCGCAATCGCGCTTTCCCTGGCGTGTTTGTATTTGGCGCTCTTGCCTCGCCCCGTTCCTTGTCCCGTCCGGGCTGCTCCTCGTCTTGGTCGCCGGGTGGCTCGTGCGCCAAGGTGGGTCGGTGGCATGAGGCAAGGTACATGGTACCTGGTGGCATGTCTAGCACGGCAATCACTCTCTGGCTTGCCACTGCTCAGGCGTGCGTCGCTAGACGGGCGGAACAAAAAGCTTGGCGTCTCCCTCCTCTCTCCTCTCTCCTCTCTTTCCATTCCGGCGTGCTTCCTGCTCGCTTCCTGCTCTCTCTGCCTGCTTGACAAGTTTTCCTTGACTTTCGCCTTCCCGTCTGCTTGTCTCCCTTGTCTGCGGTAAAGGCAAATCCATCTATCTTGTCGAGTGTTTGTTGGCGGCCCTCAGTCGCTTGGCCAAAAGGTGACGCGTTGTGCGTGCCGCATCAATCATCCAACAGGCGATCCGGTCGGATCCGTTTTTGAGTGTGGCTTGGCTGCGCGCCGTCTTTGCTCGACTGGCCCCTTGTTGAACCAGAGAGACGACTCGGCAAGACTGTCCGGTACAATCCCTTTGAATCGACACGAGAGAGTCCCTTGAACCCAGCAGCAGGGGCGGCAAGGAGTTACGAGCCTGTTGCCCAGCTTTGCCCTCTCTTCTCAAATCACTCGGGATCTTTTTTTTTTTTTTTTTTTTTTTTTTTTTTAGCCTGTCCCAATCGGCGCTTTGCCGCTTTTGTGGATACCCGTGACCACACAAAGTCCCCCTCCCACTGTGGGCTGCGTAAGTGCCCCCCCTCGCAGTTCTGTATCGTTCTTTATTTGTACCTTGTTACACGCCGCAGAGAGCCCTGGAACAAGCTTTCCCTCGCTTCTTCCTTCTACTTTGGTTCTAATTGCAGTCCCAGCAGATCCCAATCCCCCCTTCGCGTACGAAAACAAGACCTCTGCACAGCAGCCGCCAGAGAACAACGGCAGCCATGGCTGCATCAGAAGGAAAAGCCGAGAGCTATGCTTTGGCGGACACACCCATTGCCGTCGCCGAACAGGCAGCCAAAGCTCCACCGGTCCAGGTCGCTCCGCTAGCGAGATCACCGAGTGGCACGACGGCACGGTCCGACAGCAGCAACCCGTTCGACGCCGATGTCGAAGCAACGGCGGCAAATAGCTCCATGGACAAACACCGCGGCAGTGTTGTTCTCAATCGCAAAAAGGATTGCCAGGTCTGGCCGGACAAGCGCGACTGGATGCAGAGGGCCAAAGACGGCAAGAAGAATCGGACCTGCGCATGTATGCAACGGCTCAGCCCGCGCAACAGGATCGTGGCCAAAGTGCTGATCATTGTGCTGGTCGTGGGCGGCGCCGTTGCCATCGGCTTTGGCGTGAGCAAACCTCTGGGAGCACCGATCTGGGGCGACAAGGACTCGCACCCGTGAAGGCGGAGCGCAGCATCTGGACGACGTTGGCCCATGACGTATTTTGACGAACATTTCGAAAGAGACGCAATGGCGATTATGGTTTTGATGGAAACGTCCTCCCCCGACCTCGATATAATGTCGTAATTCTGTCGACAAGCAGCATTTGCGTCGTCGACACATATTTACCTCTTCTTCGGTACATATTTTCGATGAGGAGTGGGGAATTATTTTTTTTTCCTGTCTTGCGATTTCTCTCCGGCCATGGCCATTATTTTAGCACTGCCGGGTGAAAGCGTCGACTGATGCCGCAACGCGCTTGTTTGCATAGCGTGGCGTTTTTTCTTTCTTTCTTTTTCTGTTTTTTTTTTTTTTGGGAGGGGAGAAACTGTATAGACCCTCATCGGGCAACCTACAGATGGATGTACATGGGCGTGGCAGGCAAGATGGGGGGAAGATGGATCGGCGGCTCCATGACAATGACATGGACGGCACACTTGGAGCAAACGGACGCAATGATAGAAGTGCGTCTGTCGTAGGAGACGGGTGCAATCAATCCACTTGGTGATGGCACTGAGCGCCAGCATGCTTGCGTCTACCAACCTAGGAGATGCTGTCGTAGTCTGTGCTTGTGTGATGGACACGCGTTCAACTTGGAAACCCCATGCGATGCGACTGATTGGCATTGGCCGGTGGCCTGCCTCTCTGCGCGACGAAGTTCCCCCCCGATTCTCAAGCACAATGCAGCTACAGTACCGTACCTCTGACACGACACACATAATGGGCCTGTAGTAGTCGTGACGCCCCTGCTGTCTTGTGATATCTTCCCAGGTCCTCATCGTCGCTGCCGCCAGACGGATTCCCACCTTGGACGCGGTTTTCCTCTGGCGGCCTCCCTCCACATCATCTATTCGCCATAGTAAATAATCCCTTTTGCAAATATCCCTCCGGCGGCCTCCCTCCACATCATCTATTCGCCATAGTAAATAATCCCCTTTGCAAATATCCCTCCGGGGGCCCTGCCGGGGGCCGCCTGCGGCGAGCTCCCGCCTCCGGCGGCTGTTCCTTGCACGAAAGAAGGCGATAGTGCTACCGTTTCGACAAGGACGGGTTGAAGACGGCTTTTGGCGAAACACAACCCATGTGCTTGATCGGTAGGCGTCCTGACTCCCACTGGGCTGCCTAGCACGCACCTGCTTGGAGAAAGTC
>AFQZ01001467.1:0-10813 GCA_000222935.2 Aciculosporium take MAFF-241224
CCAACCCCTACGTTTCTTCGTTCCTCCTCCCGCTCCCCTCCTCCTGCCATTTTTTTTTTTGTTCTGGATTTTGCACGGTAGCCCGAGGTCAACACAGTAGCCGACAAGTAACAGGACCATCGGACGAGCCATGACTAAATAGCCCAGCCTACTCAAATGACCAAATCGTAACCCGAGGCATTGCATCTCACATTCAGCCCGACGTTCATTGACTCCTTCCATCAGTGAGATAGCTGTACGACACTACGAAGCCCATTGATTCCTGGCGTCGCAGCAGTGGTAGTGCTTCATTACCGGTATGTGACCAGCCACTTTTTTGCAAAAAAAATAAAAATAAAAATAAAAATAGGCCGCATATCGAACGACTAGTGCGTATGACTTGAACCAGCCTGACTAACAATGTTCAGATGCGATTCCCGTCTGCTTCACAGACCTGCCGTGGCGGCAAACCGAAACGCGGCTGGTGGGAGTATGAAAATGCCACCCATGCTTCCTTGCGGTGGAGATTGTGACCATGGATGTTTTGGACCTGCATAAGCATTGTACGGTCTGTATCAAATGCCGCAACTGAAGTGTTTGCGGCCGGTATCACGGGCACATGGTTTCTTTTTTCACACTTGGTTGCACTGCCTTGGGGTATGGATGGTAGAAACATCAGATCCTGAGCTGCCGTATTGATCCAGTAAGCCACGAATCTCTTCTCTCTGCGGTACAAGAGGGAAAAAAAACCAAGGGAAATATATAATGAGTGGTTTGGATCCGCTAGACGCACATCAACCCACCTTGAGGCGTGAGAGTTTCGAAGCTTGCTCTATCAGCTCTGACAGAGTTACAAGGAACGAACAGACGCGATGAACCGGCTCATTGATAGCGGTAGAGGCACGTTCAAGGTAAAATCAATACGCGGCGCCACTCGAGGTCTCTTTCAATTGTCTTACGAACTTTGTACTCCGTGTAGTACGATGTATTTGTACAGTACATTCGTGTGGCTGCTTGGGCAAAGGCGAGCAAGTCTAGTAGGAGAGACTCAAAGAGCTACATTTTGGCCAAGCACCGGCTTGCCACATTGATCCAGGATAGCAACTATACTGTACATCCGGAAAGCATGCAAGCAAAAGAAGATTAATTGTTTGCGCGATTGCTGAACGTCCTTACATGGCAATTCGATTTAGCGATCAGTCAGTTGTACTGGTCTATGCCAAGGGCCCAAGGTATCCGTCAATTTGGTGCCCGTTCTGCGGTATCGTCTGCCGAGTACCTGAAAGCAAGCGCGTTGCAACATCGGCTGTATTGCATAGCATATTATTTGGACGTCTATGAATGCTTACTTATCACTGCAAAGTTGCGCGACCATGTACACGTGCATAGTTTGAATCATGATCTTGCTGATGGATGGCCTCGACTTACCTCTTCAGGGTACATTTCTCTAGATACAGATACTATGGGTATTGGTCCATCTTTTCCACAGGGTTGTTCCCTCCGAACATCATATCAAACTGAAAAAGCCCCAAAGACCTGACGAGCCTGGGGTGATTTCGAAATAGCATTAGCAATGGCAAAGGATTCTTGGAACTCGTTCTAGCGTCACTTCAGGCAATAAACACTTTCTGCAATTGCCCAAGCGCTGAGGAAAAAATGCGCGTGATGAAAAACCCGCGGGAGGGCGGCCCTTCCAAAATTAGTCCACGTTTGGAACCCACGATGCACGATTTCACTCTGCACTCCTCGGCCGCCGATCTTGTGATTCGATAAGCGCTCGCGCGCTCCAACAAGTTCCCGCTTTGTGGAGATCACGAGTCTTTGTCCATGACTGGGGTTGGAAGCAGGCTGAGTCGTGGAGCGCAATAAATACAACAGGTGATGGAGCAAAAAAAAAAGAAAAAGAAAAAAGAAAAAAAAAGGAACCTGCATGCCGAGTCAAGACAAGATCGACAGATGATTCTCTACGACGTGGGAATGAGACAGCCAGAGAAAACACGGGGCTGGCTGCCTCTATTACACATGTCCTCTAAGGACCTGTAAGAAAAAAAAAAAAAAAAAAAACTAGTCTTTTCTTTTTCCTTTCCCCCCCCTCTTACTTCGTTATTATCAATTCTTGATAGACACTAAAAGATGCTTGGTAACTCGATTCTTTTTTTCCATCACCAGCAATACCAGGGCCAAACGTCCGAAGCCCGAGCCCTCAACATAAGCACCTTAATAAGCGGCCCCACTATACACATGGCAGGGGGTAGATATCCGTGGGGCCGCACCCGCAGCATACCACACCCAAACGCCATCACATCGACGCAGAACCATTGGACAGAAATCACGGCCCTCACACTCGCCGCTCGCCACCCGCCGCTTTCCCTAGCCGCCCATGCAGGCCGTAGCCAATCTTGATCGTCAAGCGCCCCGCCCCATCTTGACCAAAAAGCACAGACACCCTGCTGGCCTGGCGTGCGATTTCCTCATCGGTTGGTCCCGCGGCCCCTGCCGTTGCGGTGTATCCCAAAACCTTCTCGTTACGTTGACGCATCGCCTTCGTCACATGCAGCTGTCGAATCAGCGACCGGACGGCGGTGCGCGGCGGGACAAGGAGGGCCAAAGACACACTTGTTTGTCGTTGCACCCGCTGGTGACAAAGCACAGAATAGAATGCCCGCTATGAATGCGACACTGTGCCATGCTACGGCAAGTACATGAGGGGGGAGACAATGCTTAATGTATCATGTTGAATTTGACGTCCGGTATCGGGGAGGTCATCGATGATGCCATGTCATTGGAGTACTGCAGACCCGTTAAATGATTGTCAAAGATGTCCTCAGCGATAAGGACTAGGAATGTTAATAACAAGGATCCGGAGCGGTTAAAGTTAAACGCGTGGGCTTGATTTTAGTACTGTTGCTTATGAATTACAGTCAAGGTTTCTCAGGTATGGCATAAATTGTGGATCACTACTGTATTTAAGTTTTGTTAACTAGTATGTTTTTATAGTGCATATGATATATAATTTAAGTAAATATAAATAAAGTATAGTTTTATAATTATTCCTTTTTAAGTATTAAAAGCATAGATGTTAATAAAGCTTTTTTAGACAAAAAAGTTTATAAGTATTAGTAAAAAAAAAATTTATTTAATTTATTTATTATTTTATGTATAAAATAAAGCTGTAGGGAAATAATAATACCATGTCATTTAACTAAATTTATATTAATTTGACTAAAAGTTTAAAGTATATTTATATTTAACTATTATATAAAATAAGATAGGAACTAAAAAGAGATTTTTATAACGTACTTGTTAATATCAGCACTTCCCATTTGGGGTTTTTAGCTCACTGACTTAATTCTCCCACATTTCTCAATGCATCCATTCGCACCCTTTGAAAAGAGCTGCACACTACCCTCGAGCACACATGGACCATGGGCCCTGGTATAAATTAAACTACATACGTCCATACATCCCCTGACGATAAAGAAAAGCCGCAAGATCTCTTTTTTGCTAAAAAAAAAAAAATGCGGCTGCCCGTCCGTTTGAGCAGACGTATCCCAATGGACAAAAACCCGGGTGCCACGTCAAACCCTTGGCCGAGACACGGTCAGATGCCATTCGCACTGGCTAATGCATATGCTGGTCTCACAGGCATGTTGTCGTCTACCGTAGGAGCGTCCACCGCTCACCGCTGGCTGATCGCCGAATCGGCTTCTTTACGCCACACGTTTTCTCTGGGGGAAAAGCGACCACGTCGGGCTCACTGGATTGATCTGCACCGCACAGGTCTATGACTTATCATGATGCTAGCCAGGGCCATTAGCCCTTGCTTGTTGTCCATGACGATACTGGAGGTCGAGGACAGTGCTCGGATATTGCACACCATCGTTCCCGTGGTCTTGAACGATTGTCGGGACGTGGGCAGCCATATGTACACATGCAGGCGAGAGCGCATGTCGCCTTCCAGCCTGCCACCATGGGCCGGATTTTGATGCACGGTGCTGGTTTGTAGATGAAATCGCGTTGGGAGCAAAAGACAAGCAATGCGATGGCCGTTGGTGATTTGCTGCAGTCGGAAAGCTGAAGAGAAAGTACCTTGCGAAAAGGGGCTCTTCTAATTTTGGTGGATTCGTCTCCGTACTTTCTCTGTGGAGCCGATGCGGAGTGGTGCAGATGCATGCATGCAAAGTCTTTTTCTTTATTTGACGCATTTCCTGTCACCTGCCACATGCATACGACATGGAAATGTACATGTGCGGTAACGTACGTACGTACGTACCTACGGTGGGCATACATACCTACCTATGTATGTGCACGTATGTACATCTGTGAGCACCTGTGCGGGATAAGAAGAAGAGCAATACAAGAGGCCCCGGTGAATGTCCGGCGAGGATGCCACGAGGAGGCTGGCAGATATAGGTAAGCTGGGGCGATGAGGCCTCGCTCCAGTCAAGTTGCCACACGGCTTGCCATGGATGACCAGAGTGGTGACACTTTGCACAGCGGTTTGGTGCACTTGCCAGACGAGGCAGAGAGAAGAGAGCCGGTCCTCTCTCTGTCTACCCCCCCCAATCCACTGCCGTGGCTATGGTATCCCAACAGTCTTGGGCATCAGCTTCTGGTACGGTGCGGCTTCCTCACCAGAGAGGGTCTGTGATGTACGGCTATGACCTCGGACAGGTTGACGGCTGGGGCAAAGATGCGCATCGGCCCATGTAAATGAGCGCGCTTGCCGTACGTAGAGTGCGTGCAGAAAGCGCAGGGCAGAATGCGGGATGCAGAACGGTGCCGTGTATGACCCGGTGATTACATGGTATGTACCATTCCCTGTACCAGCATCAGCATCAATTTGGTCGGATTTTGTTGGGCTGCTGCGGGACTTGGTGTCCCCTTTAGACAACGGACATGCTGGTCTGGGATTTCCTGGTCTCGGTGCAGCAAGATGGGTGCAAGTTCAAGGAAGAAGCACCTTCCTGCCCAGGCGGGTCACTCGAATGGGCTGCCGCTGCATCTTATTGGCGTCTGTAAGCGCAGGCTGCTGGCATTCTGCGCGCAACGATAAAAATAGAAACATGCCGGTCAATCGGCCACTCGCCCGTCTATCTTTAGATGACATTTGGGTCACGATATAAGTCTTGCACATCCTGCTCACATCTCGACTGAACCCTCTCTCTTGATCTTTGTGTGCAGTGCGGCGAGCAAGTTCCAAGTATCGTCAAGAGGCGTTTTCCTTTTTTTTTTCTTTTTTTTTTTTATCCCTCTTTCTTTCCCCCAGACCGCTGGACGGGTTGATTTTCTTCTTGCACCCAATCCAACTAATTTACATGTTGCTTTCACACGAATAGTATTGTTATAATTCACTCTCGCAACAGAAAAAATAAAAAGAGACAAGCAGGACTTGTTTCTTTTTTCGCCATCTTGCATTCACTAGAACGAGCCAGGCGGAAAAGGATAAGAACAATAAAATAGCAGCAAAATCTTCCATCAGGAAAACAAACACGAAAGAGCGGGAAAGTGCCATAGGCTTGCTGATACGACAGGTCGACGGCAACGTGCCCTAGCCATCCGCTGGGAGAAACCTTGGACGGTTTCCATCGCCGCTTTGGCAAAGTACAGTGCGTTTCGTCTCTGCTCTGCGTACTGTGTAGCACAGCACAGCACGACATCGACATCGACATCGACATCGACATCAAACATTGACTATTGAACCCTACCCCAGCGCCACGCCCCTTGGTCGTTGCGGCCCGCCCCCCGGCCCCTGCCGCCGCCTTCCGGTTAAAAGTTCCTGGCAGTTTGGGGATTTTTCATCGTCAAAGGCTCCACTGGCCGTACAAATGCCACCCTCGCCCCCCGATCATCGCATCTGCGCACCGGGAACCGCTGAGCGTCTTGCGAGAATGACGGTAGCTCAGATGTCCAAGGCCAGATTGGCCCCGAAGGCGAGCAGTGCAAATTTAAAGGCGAAACCGCAGATGCATCGCCGGTCAAGGACAGGTACGGCACCTTACCCTATACCCTGTCGCACGCAGACTCGCGCTCCTTCTCCAGATGACGCACTTGCACGGCCCGCGCCTCCCCGTTTTCTTTTGTGTTTCTTCCTCTTCCTTTCTGCCTCTGCTTTCTGGCCCAAATAAATGCCGTTGCTAACCAAAACTCGTCGACCCCCGTCTCGACAGGCTGCTACACTTGCAGGTTACGACGAAAAAAATGCGATGAAGGCACACCCAGGTGCACGGCGTGTAAACACCTCGGCCTCGAGTGCGAGTACAGGCGGCCCGCGTGGTGGAGTAACAATGATTCGCGGAAAAGGCACAAGGAAGACATCAAGAACATCATCAAGCGCAAGAAGCTCGCCGAGAAGTCGTCGTGCGGCATGAGCGCCTCGGTCAGTCCTCCCCCGGGCTTGTCGCGCTCGCTGCCGACATCGACGACGACGACGACAACGTCCTCCTCGGACGCCACGCCGGGACGCATGAGGTCAGCGTCCGTCGACTCGCACCACCCGTCGGCCGCCTTCAACTTCAACAGCCCACCCCGTGCGGTGCTTCCCGCATACTCGCCGTACGAGGTGGATGTCAAGACGGAGCGGCAGATGTTTGTCAATGACGTGCCCACGCTGCACGAGTCGCACGTCGCCACCTTCAGCACCTACCAGACGCCGCCCCCTCCTGGCACCGTCTTGTCGGATGCCCATTTTAAGAATGCCGGTGCGTGGACGGAGCATCTTGACCATGACAATCATGTCCCGCATCACCATCACCACCGCAGCCAGCATCATTCTCATGGCCACCACGGCCAGGCCCAGGGCCACGAGCGCAGGCCGTCGGCCCCCCAGGAGACTCTCGACGTCAACTTCTTCGATTTTGCCCATGGCCCGCACAACACTTCGCGCCAGGTGCACATTGAGCTCGAGGACGGCGACCAGCGGCTGCTCGACCACTTTGTCCACCACGTTCTGCCCATCATCTTCCCCATTCTCGAGTCGAACCAGCACGGCTCGGTCGGGCCAGATCTCATCCTGCCGGCTCTGCAGTCCAACAGCGTCTACCTCCACTGCTGCCTGAGCATCGCCGCCCAGCATCTCAAGACGCACGCCAACCTCTCGCCCGCCGACATTGACGGCGACATCATGAAGCACCGCTACGCCACCATTCTGTCCCTCTGCGAGTCGCTGAAGCGCGACGAGAACTACCAGCAGATCTTGGAGGCCGCCCTCGCACTGACCTTTTTCCAGTGCATCGTCGGTCGCCTAGCCGACGGCCTGCCCGACGTTGCCTGGCATCAACACTTCCAGGCCGCCATAAGCGTCGTTCAGAAACTCGACCTGCCCCGTCTGGTGTCCAATCCTGCTGGCCAGGTTGGCCCGACTCCCTTCAACATGACCTTGACGGCCTGGATCGACATTCTCGGCGCCACCATGCGTGGCACCTCGCCCACCTTTGCCCACACCTACCGCGACAAGCATCTGTCCCTCGCCAATTCGCACCTCGGCCTTCGCGAGCTCATGGGCTGTGAAGACCGTGTCATGTATCTAATCTCCGAGATTGCCTGCCTGGATTCACTGAAGACGGATGGCATGGACGACTACTCCCTGTGCCAGCATGTTGCCGCCCTTGGCGAGCAGCTGACCCTGACCGAGGTTGGCGATGTCGGGCCCAGGATGCCCTACAGCAACAGTGGCACCTTGTCGCCCAAGCAGCTCTGCAGGAACATCACTTCGGCGTTTCGGATTGCCGCGCGCATCTATCTCTGCAGCCTGATCCCGGGGTTCAGTCCCAGCCAGTCTTCTCCGCAGGGCCTGGTCGAGAAGCTGACGCTGGTGCTGCACTTCATCCCGTCCGGACCTCATGGCTACGACAGAAGCCTAGTCTGGGTCTATCTGGTTGCAGCGTCGGCCACGTTGCCCGGCAGCGGGTTCCGCGCCTTTTTCGGGGAGCGGATTGCCGAGCTTGGTGATGCCGCCAGGCATGGCGCCTTTGGTCGCATGACGACTGTCGTTCGCGAAGTGTGGAAGCAATCCGACCGTCTCGCCCAAGTCGCCACGCCGGGATCGAACGTTGCCGACAATATGCATCCGTACGTCAACTGGCGGGATATTATGCGATGCAATGAATGGGACTTTTTACTCATCTAGACTCTTTGTCTCCCAAAACCAGACATGATTTTGATTTTTGACTTCTTTCATGCTCCTTGGCCTCCTCTTCATTTTTCATTTTTACATTCTTTTCTTTTCTTTTCTATACCTCGTTTGGTTCTGGAAAATCAAACCTGCTCATTTATATATTATACCCCACTGGCATGGAAAGTCATATAGACGAAGCCGCGAGGCTTTATGAAGTCGTTGTTTTCGAGGATATTGAACAAGAGGGGCAAGTTTCTTCTGGACACTTGGACACTCGGTCACTTGGCACAGCTGGGCCTTCGGGAGGGAAAGGTGTGGGAGACGGAGTTTGGCAATGCTGGGATGGTTGATGAACTGACCTCTGTCATCTGAGATGGATGACGTGGCATCATTGAGCCATGAGATGCGCCATGGATGTTTCTTGTCTCTGATGCAATCTATTCATTGCATGTGTCAAGCCGTGGACGAAAAGCAACAGCTTTACATTTCATCCTGGCTGACACAGCGGGTGCATGGGGCCGACTGGCATGGGAACTGCCAGGAGGAGATTTGTTTTTGGGACGTGACCTGCGTGGGCAGGATAACAGCCTACAAGAGGACGATGGCAGGAATTGACCACGCCTGTAGATCAAACAAGAAATGACGGGACATCTCGCCGTGCCTCGGATTGTGTCTGTGTTTCACGTTTTGCCCTCATCTATTCACGTCCAGCCGATGCTGGCGAGTCGAAACAGCCGAGACGCCGAATGCGCCACATTGCAGCTGAGCGAGAGGCACAGACAGGCCACCTCGGTGGGTGGGCAGGAAGAGCCGAAATGACAGCGGTCAGATAAAGCCACGGTGTTGAATTGGGAAAGGGTGAAATGTGGCGATACATGTCAAAGCTACGAGGGCGTGTGCTTGGCAGGATGACGTGATTATTTCTGGCGGGTCTCACCGAGGGGTTGGTGTTGGGTTTGACGGGTATTTATGGCCTGTAGAGTTGTTTCATACGTGGCGTATGTATGGAGGTATGGGTGAAGGCATTCATGACGATGCGTATGAAGGCATGGGTGGAGGTGTGGATGAAGGCATGTATGGAGGTGCGGATGAAGGCACTCATGAAGATGCATATAAAGGTATGTGTAAAGGTATGTAGGTGTGGATTATGATAGAATATGTGATGATATATGCTATGAAGAAGTAGCTACCTAGCTACGTGGCCGGAAAGAGGGCTTAGGGCACCAGAGACCCACGTGACATGTGAGGCTGACCATATCGGTGACATTGGACACCATGGATACCTCAACATGGATGAAGGCATTCATGAAGATGCGTATGAAGGCATGTGTGGAGGTGTGGATGAAGGCATTCATAAAGATGCGTATGAAGGCATGTATGGAGGTATGGATTCAAACTGATCAGGCAAAGTCCGCTTTACATGACTGGCAGCCGGTAGACCTGATGGAAGGCGGACGGGCACTCGACGCGACGACGTGAGTGTCTGCCGCTGATTAGTGATGGGGCCGGCTGCGATTGAAGCTAGCCGAGCCCAGACTGTTGTCGGTGGCGCAACACCCGACGCCCCAACCGACAGGGCCAAGCCAGTCGGTCTAGTGCCCGCCATTGGCGCCAGGCACAAACGCTCCCGCCCATCCGCCAGCCCGCGCGACGCAGGCAGGCGGGGGGGGGAACGGACCTCTCGCCCAATCAACCCACACGCGTCCTCGCCAGCGCGTCTCCCCCAACGGGCCATGAACACAGCCCCCTGCCAGCCAGCCGCGGCCAGCCGGCCAGCCATGGCCCAACAAGCACCCGCATCTGTGCATCTCCCGCCGCCGGACAAGATCAAATCCATCCACACGACACGACAGCACGATACGTGCACGCCCGGCGGCCAGAAGAACGGCCGTCTCGACCCCGGCGCATCGCTGCGCGACGCAAAACAAGCCAGCCCGTGCCAGAACGACCACGGTTGGCTCACACGCTCCCATCCGTCTTGCACATCCGCGCCTGTCGTGCTCGTGCCGCAGCGCACGGCGCTTTGTGACCAACGAACGCGCGCCGCCCGCGTGTGTGTCGCGCCCGCCGCGCTTGGCCGGCTGTGCTGGTCGGAGGGAGGTCCCGCCCGAGAAGAGCCGGTTGCGTGATTGCCGCCGGGCTTCGTCCATCTGCCATGGCACGGCACGGCACCACAGCACAGCAGGACCATCGACAACGTACATGGACTGGCATGGCATCGACAACATACATGGCATAGCACAGCTGGCTCGTCTCGACGCCGACTTCTCTCCCCCCCCCCGGCGGCAAATACCCTCCAGGAAAACAAAAAAACAAAAACAAAAATACGCCTGCAGCTTCGCCCCTCGCACCACCACTCGGCTGCGCCCCAAGACAACTCATCATGGACCACGAATCTGTCTTCCTCCCCCGTCTGGCCATTCTTTCCACCTCCCCATTGTCTTTTCTCCAAAAATCCAAGTCCAAGTTCGGTGTCTTGTCCGCACGTCACCGTCACGCACACCACCACCCCCACCAGCCGACCGCTCGTGAACAGGCTCCTCTCCTCTTACACCACAACTCGTCTGCCGCCCTTCACAACCGAACAAGCACATCCTTTCGCCCACCACCTTGTTCACGCCACAAGCTACATCTGCGTGCATATCAGTCCGGGTGTCGCCGGTTGCACCAAAAAAAAAAAAAAAAAGACATTTCAATAAAATACCACTTAACTTCTCC
>AFQZ01001466.1:0-10834 GCA_000222935.2 Aciculosporium take MAFF-241224
ATATTTAGTTTCATTAGGAAGCCCCTTTCCAGAGGATTCTAATGGTATCTAAATGTACCCTATATGGGAAGAAACCAGGGAGATACGCCCTGTAGAATTGTGTGGAATTCCTTGGAAGCAGGATGACGTATGCTCTGGTGGGTCTTAGTGGGTTGATTAGAAATCAACCACTTCCTTTCCTTTCCATTCTATTCTTTTCTATGTTTACTATGCCTAATTAGGCTAGTGACCTATAGTGGGTATAGCCCCACTTTTTTTCTATTCTCTGTGTATATAAGGAGGCTTTCCCTCCCTACCTTAGATAGATTTTCTTAACCTTAACAACAACAACAACACCAGCATTGGTAATACAATCCTTTTGATATATTTTACCTTGCACCTTTTTGTTATTGTTCCCTGCTCTCTTCTAGAGCTTGTATTATAAGCTATATACCCTATAGCTTATAAGCAAGACCTCTGTTTGTTATACTTACTTATTAAGTAGGAGACTTCCAATACTGCTGTGGGATAGTATTAGGTATAATTAGGCGTGCCTTCTTATATCTAGCTATACCTCACAATATCTTTATTATATTTAAACCATTCTCTTTTTTAATGTTTTTCCTTATATCCTTAGTTATAATATAGTTTATTAATTATATTAGAAATCGCTTAATAATTACACTAAACATCTTCCTATTTACTTCTGCCTTAGGTTTAAAGGTAACTCTTACTTAGGCTGTGTTTTCCTTTTATTTTCTTCTTACTTTAGTAAATATAATAACTATATCTTTACTTTATAGTTAGTATACTACTACTACCTTTTTTATACTAATAGCACTGTTTACTACCTTTATAATCTCCTTAGTAATCTGTTTCTAACTACCTTACTAATAGTATTTCCCTTTATTATTACTTTCTAGTAATAGCAGGCTAGTAATACTATATTCTCTGTTTAGGCTAAAGGGATTATTATATTCTGCCCTATAGCTTTATAAGCTATAATAATTGCCTAAGTTCTCTTAACTACTAATCTAGTCCTAAGAATAGCCTTTATTACCTCCTTAACTGCTTTTTTAACTATAGTTTCTACCTTATTATTAACTGCTTTTATAATTAAAGCCTATAGGCCTCCCGTGCTAGTTCTTATTTAGGCTATTTCCTTTTTTACATTTATAGTAATTTATATAATAATTCTAATAAAAGCTTATACTTTTATTATTTTTGTCTTTAGAATAACTTTTATTATTACTTTCTTTAGTAATTTTATTTTATTTTTTAGTTTTTTTTATATTACTATTACTCAAGGATTCTCTCTTTAATACTATATTTCTTCCTAGGTAGTACCTTATTCTTTATTAGTTATGGATTTATATAAAAATTTATTAATTATTATACCCCTTATATTACTTACTTTTCTTATATAATATGCTATTACTAGGGGGGGTAATTAATAATAAGGAATCTGATTCTGTGCTTCTTTTCTGTTTTAGGCGTAATACCGCGTCATATCCGCGGTGTTTTTGTTTTTTGCTTTTTTTATAAAGAACCTTATAATTAAGCATTCTTCTAACTAAAGGACTATTACCTTTAGAGCTAGTACTATAACTTCTACTAGTATTTTAAAGCTTCTGATAATCTTTAGCATAATACCCTTTTATATGCTTAATAGTACTACACTATTTTTATATTTTATTATAAATATAAATAAAATAGGTATTAAACTTAATAATCTTAAGAATCTTCTAATCTAAGGAGATAAGAAGGTACCTATTATTAGGAAATAGGAATATCCTTAGTAAATAGCTAGTTCTTAAGAACCTGCTATCTTTATGCTTTTTAAAACTGAAATTTACTAACTTTATTACTAATTTAGTTATCTATTAATTAACTGATTAAATAACCTTCTTGCCAGGGCTAGTAAAGAATTTAATAAGGCTAACATAGGAAAAATCACATATACTTGCCATTAATGCCAAATAAATGCAAAAGCTTTAAGCAGATTAAGATTTACTCTTAAAAATAATCTTAAATTTAACTATAAGGTCCTTGTTAATATTATGTAAATTAATTAGAAGCCAGTCCTATACGTTATAAATTTAGCAATATTATTTTAAGCTGCTTGCTTTCTTAGACCCTAATAATAAAAAGCTTAAGATATCTAGAATGCCCTTAAAGAGTGCTAGATTAATATATATCTTAGACCCCTAGACTGGATAGTCTATAATGCTAAAAGGAATTTTACTTCTAGTAAATTCAGGCATTTAGCTTAGCTACTATTAATTAATATTAATAAAGTCTCTGTTAAGGCTTATAACAGCATTAGAAAACTTAAGCAATATTATGCCCCTCTTTACAAAGCATATAATATTATTAAGACTAAAGCTAACAGTCTTCTTTTAAAAGAATAAATACTTCAAATAGCTATTAAAGCAGTTAACGACTCTGCTAGTCTAAATGGCCTTATTCCTACCCTCTTAGTCTTTAGAACCTATTTAAGAATAATAAATGATTTCCCCCTAAGCTTTATAGTTGCCTAAAGAGCTAAAACACTTTAAAAAGTAATAAATAAAGTAAGGCACAGTTTTATAAGGCACTAAGTCCATAATACTCTTAATACCTATAACGGCCTAATAACCCTGCCTATACATACTCTTCCCTTAAATTCTAATATATAAGTTTATTATAAAAAAGGCAAATAAACTAGCCCTTATAAGCTTCTCTTAATAGAAGGAGAGACTTATATTATTAAAATGCCTTATAGCCCTATAAAGTTTTGGTTTATAGTTATTAAACCATATATAACCTTATTAAAGGTAGAATCTTCTTATAAGAAAGACCTGGTTTAAGGTAATGAAAATTATAAGAATCCCCTTAATAACCTAATAACTCTACTATAAAGAGAATGTGAAAGACCCTGGAAACACCCTTAAGCAGAGGCTTTTCTTACTAAGAAAGAAAAGGCTGATTTTTAACTTATAATTAACTTATGTATATAAGGAAAAATTAATATACCTAGAGAGCCTTTTAAACTCTCTAATAGAGCAGAAATTAATGCTCTGCTAGTAAGGAATATGTTTGAATTTGTGAAATTTAACCCGTAAAGGCATAAAGGCAAAAGACTATTTAACTTGTAAATAGTAAGAGAAGTTAAAGGCAAGGCAACTAACTCCTTATATAAAAAGTCACAATGTGTTATCTAAGTCCATAGCGACTAAGGAAAAGAAGTTATTCTTATATAGTCCCTAATGATTTAAAGAGCTAGTTAAAGGCTTATTATTACCTTTGCTCCCTTATTAAAAAAGGAAGGCATTATAGCTTAGTTAAGAGATATTATCTAAGCATATATACAGTTATAAACAAAGCTTAATTGCACGATTCTTGCAAAGCTCCTAGTATAAATTACACACCTTTACCTGCTAGACGTTATTATGGTTATAATTAAGCCGCTATACGGAATAGCAGAGGCTGGTATATATTATTATTATTCATGTACGCTAGGTAGCTAGAGCCACTAACTAGTTCATCAACTAACTTCTTAATATAGGAAAAACCCTAATATAGGGGAGAAAACCTATATTCTTCTGTATAGCTCCCGCTAAGCCTCTAATATAAAGTCTTTATTATTGTTAACCATTAGTATAAGATATCTGCTAGTTCCCCTGGAACTATAAATAATAATAAAAATATAGTCGTGCTTTATATAAAAGGTTGGTATATTAGTAAAAACCCCTTATAAGCACCTCCCCTCCTAATCTAGCTCTTCCTCCTTTATTTTATTATTTCCGCTACCTTTAGTCCTATTCATAGCCTTATTATTATATATTTGCCATGCCTTGTAAAGCTCCTCTACTAACCTGTACTACTAAAGTCGCCTAGTTAAGAGCACCTACTTTATAATATTTAGTGCTAGCTTTTTATTATTAAGCGCTACTTTAAGTTCCTGCAGGTCTCTTATTATAGGCACTGCTAAGATTAGCCTTAAATAGTTATGTTCTAGGCATAATAGGATAAGGTAGTAAATATCCTTATTTTCTCCCTAGTATTAATATATTAGTAATATTACCTCGGGCACCTGTCTGTTATAAAGAAAGGTATTTAGCCTTATTTTTTCTGTTTAAAGCTATACTAAGGCTGTAGATTTATGCTTTAGCAGGCTATTATAAAGCCTTACTATCTTTTTTATACTCTTAAAGTTAGGTTCCTTATTTACTACTATTGCTTTTACCTGTCCTCTTCTTACTTAAGCCTTATACCTCTGTTATATCCACTGTTTTTCCCACTCCCTTTCTAATTCCTGTCTAGCTATAAGGCTGCTAAGAAGGGGGGGGGGGGCATTAGGAAACGCCTTATAGTGATTACATTAGCGGCCTCTTTCTTGGCGTTATAGCTATAATGCTATTAAATTACATACCTGTTGTATCTTCTTGCTTATACTACTATTCTTAAGTCTTTAGTAGAATTATTACTTAATGTAATTAAGGTATAGATCCACTAGCAGTACTGCTACTTCTGTCTCTAAGAGTGTTACTAGCATTGCCTTATATACCCCTATAACCCGCCTTAAGCATTTATTTTATTTCCTTATAAATACCTTTACTACCCCTTATATTACCCCTTTTAACTTGCTGTGGATATAGTATATTCCAGCTTAATAGGCTATTATGCTCCTTATTACCTATATATAAAGGGATCTTATACACTTTAGTCAGCATCCCTATGTAAATACAGCTAGTGCTATAAGTACTAACTTCTGCTATAATAATTTAGCATTTACCTTTTTTATATAAGTTAACTAATAAAGCTTCTAGTAAATCCAAACCCCTAGGAATTACACTAATTATGTTAGTTATATTATTATTTTTCTAAGTTAGATTATTATTATAATTGCCTGCCTCTTTCTTATAAAGTATATTAGCTTACTCTTCCCTAGGTTAAACCTTAGCCTATACTTCTTTAACTACTCCTTATATATTCTCTAGGCTCTTTTTAATTATACTTTAGTCTCCTCTGCTATTTTTCTATATACTATAATATTTATATTATCCAAGAACCCTAATATTAATATTAATTTCACTACTACTAGTTTTTAATATAATAGCATAATATAAAGCAGGAAGAGAATAGGAGACGCTAGTAACCCTTATAAAACCCTTATAGTAACTTGGATTTCCTTAGTAATACGTCTGTTAAATGCTAATTATGCTCTTCTTTTTAATATAAAGCCCTATGCCTATCTAGTTATCTACCCTAGTAGTCCTAACTCCTTTATAGTGTAAATTAATTATTTATAGCTAATAGTGTTAAACGCCCTAGTAATATCTAGCTATAGTAATAATGCTATTCCCTAGTAGTGCTATACTATTCTTACTACCTCTTTTAGTATATTTAGTGCTATCTCTATTAACCTACCAGCCCTATTACCTATCTGTATATCCAGCAGTATATAGCCTTCCTTTACTATAGTAGTAATCCTTCTTATAATAGCTCCCTTAATTACTTTTCTTATTATATTTAATAGTAATATTATCCTTTATTCCCCCGGTCTGCCTAACTCCTTAGGGGTTTTCCTAGGTTTATATAGAACTACTACCTTTGCTTGCTAGAAGGTAGCTGGATAGTGTCCTAAACCATAGTATATGTTTATAAGGCATATTAAACATAAAATTAAGGCTGCTTTATATAGCTTAAGGAAACCCGTTAGCAGCTTATCTAGCCCTAGGGCTTTCTAACTTGCTATATTCTTTATAACCTCTTTAATTTCCTTCTCTATAAACACAGAAACTACCTGATTATTACTATAGTATCTTATTTTTACCTTTATCTCTAAACCTAAAGCCCTAGCTATAGATAAAGGAAAGAACCTCTTTGTAAATACCTTTGCCTTACCCTTATATATAACCTTTACTATCTCCTCCTTATTATTATATCTTAGCTAAGTTAGTAGTAGGACCTATTATATCTTAGGAGAAAGTCCACTCTATAGCCAGGCCTAGTACTCTAGAGTTTAAAGGCTCCCTTTAGATTTAAATAACTTACTAACTACCTATTACTAACTGCTTTTCTTCTCCTTTAAGATTATATAATTCTGTTTTCTTATAGCTTTTATTAAGGCCTACTATAATTCCTATGTTTATTAATACTACTACTGCCTATTAGCATGTCTTACCTTTATTATTATATTCTTTACCCTTTTATTTTACTAAGGCTGTGGTTTACTATGCTCTTAAGGTTGTTTAAGTGCTATTATATTAGCTATTTCTCTAAGTTATTAAGTAAGCTATTATACATAGTTATTAATTTTCTATTAGTTATATAGCAGGAGCTCTAACCCCTCCCTTCTAAGCCTGTTTAAAGCCTCTGCTATAATAAGGTTCTTATTTACTATTCTCTAACCCTAGACTAACCCTAGGCTATTACTTAATTCCTTGCTTATTCTAATGCTAATAAGCTAAGGTATATGGTCAGATCTGGCGATTTCTACTAGCCTAATAAATTTAACACTAATATTATAAGTAGTCTATGTATAGTTAATAGTGCTATCCCTACTGCTATGTTCTTTCCTTATTACTTTTCTAAACAGCATAGCTAGGCCAAGTTGCTACCTTATTATAAATTTTAATATCTTATTATACCCCTAAGAGGTTTAGCTAAATCTGTTCTATAAAGGGTAGTATTAGTTAAAGTCCCCTATAAACACACTCTAGCCCTTTACTTAGGTATTAGTAAAGTATTATAAAAGCATCTGCCACTCCCTTTTATAAGCTAGGGAGTAAATATTATATACCTTTACTTTATATAGCTTAATACTATACTAATTCTCCCTTCTTCTTATAGTCTAAAGTCCTGTCTCAACCTTTTAATATATATAAATTACTATTCTTCTGCTATATATTACTAATATATAATACCCTTAAGATGGATTTAGTAGTATACTATTATATCCTCTTAGTTCCTAAATAGCTATTACCTTAGGGCTAATGTTATGCCCTAATACTAAATGTACTAGATTGCTTTTCTTTTATATATTCTAGTATATAACCTTAATTATATACTCTATTATATGCTTTAAAGCACTTTGGTTAGGCTAGCTTTAGTATTATTTTGCCCTCTTATTAGTTGTAGAAAGGCTAGTATTATGCCTTTCTCTGCTAGTCTTTATTATTCTAATTATAGCTTATAGGTTTATTTTATAAAAGGGCCTCTTAGTTATATGCTCCTTCCTCTTAGCTATCTTTCTGTTAGTCCTCCAGTCTTCTCTTTATAATAACCCTTACCTATAGTAGCTATTGTAATCTCTAGCTAATAACTGCAGAAGAACAGCGGCCTTATAGCATAAGCCTCCCTAGCCTGCTGCTATTTATTATTACTTACTAAGCATAGCTAAGACTATACTAGGTATGCCCCTATATAATTTAGGTATTTCTCCTATACCTTGCTTATTAATATTAAGTAAGTTCTTTTTTTTTAAAGTATTTTCTAGCAGTATACCTGCTATATCTTGCTTTTTCCTTATAATACCTAGTAATATGCCTAATCTTATAGTAGTTATAATATTGCTTTAAGTAGATTATCTTATTATATAGCTTAGTATTAAAAATCTCTGCTTAGTATACTATTCCCCTATGGTATAAGCGGTTTGCTGCCTTAGTACCCTTAATACTAACTACTAGTAGTGCCCTTATTACTAATTCCTTTAGCTTCCATACTATTATCTTTACAGTATTTAAACTATTCTCCTTTTTAATATTCTTCCTTATATCCTTAATTATAATATAGTTTATTAATTATATTAGGAATCCCTTAATAATTACACTAAACATCTTTTTATTTACTTTTGCCTTAGGTCTAAAGGTAACTCTTACCTAGGCTAAGTTTTTCTTTTATTTCCTCCCTGCTTTAGTAAATATAATAACTATATCTTTACTTTATAGTTAGTATACTACTACTGCCTCCTTTATACTAATAGTGCTATTTACTGCCTTTATAATCTCCCCTAGTAATCTATTTCTAACTACCTTACTAATAGTATTTCCCTTTACTATTACTTCCTAGTAATAGTAGGCTAGTATTGCCATACCCTTTATTTAGGCTAGAGAGATTATTATCTTCTGCTTTATAACTCTATAAGCTATAATAATTACTTAAGTCCCCCTAACTACTAATCTAGTCCTAAGAATAGCCTTTATTACCTTCTTAACTGCCTTTTTAACTATGGTTTTTACCTTATTATTAACCGCCTTTATAATTAAAGCCTATAAGCCTTTTATACTAGCTTTTATTTAGGCTATTTTCCTTTCTATATTTATAGTAATTTATATAATAGTTCTAATAAAAGCTTATACTTTTATTATTTTTACCTTTAGAATAACTTTTATTATTAATTCCTTTAGTAATTTTATTTTATTCTTTAGTTTTTCTTATGTTATTATTACTTTAGAATTCTCTCCTTAAAGCTGTATTTCTTTCTAAGTAGTGCCTTATTTTTTATTAGTTATAGATTTATATAAAAATTTATTAATTATTATACCCCTTATACTACTTACTCCCCTTATATAATATGCTATTACTAAGGGGGGTAATTAATAATAAGAAATCCAATTCTATGCTTCTTTTCTATTTTAGGCGTAATACTGCGTTATATCCGCGGTGTTTTGTTTTAACTATTAGGTAAACAGCTTTAATTAATACTGCTGGTATATATTAGTAGTTGATGTATTTTAATTATTATTATCAGAGACTATAGATAATAACCTTTATATATAACCCTTATTTTCTTATTTTTTCTAGTAAAAGCTTGTGTTTTAGAATTATTAGAATACAAACTAATAATACCTTAGGACTTAGTAATGCTAAATTTTTTTAATTGTAAAGAGATTAAGTTAAAAAATGCTAAATTCCTTATAAAGCCAAAAGAGAGATTAATAATTTTAATACTATTAATGTTTAATAGTTGCATTTTAAGCAAAGTTAATAATAATACCTTCTTTTTGCAATAAAAGGCATAAGGAAGGAAGCTATTATAAGTTAATAACCCGACCAACTAAGCAAAATATGTTAAACAATAAGCCTAAGGAGCATATATTGCTTTAATATATTAACCTAAAGCATCTTATAATCTTTTTATTACTACCTAAGTTTAATAACTAAAATCTAATAATATTTCAAGTCTTAATAAAAGACTTTAATAGTAAATTAATAATTAAGACCGCGGACTTTAATATATATTTCTCTTACTTAAAAATGCTGCTTTTTATGTCTTTATTAATGGTTATTTTATAAATAATAAAGACCTTAGCTATTAACTAGGCTATATAATCATTCTAGGTAATAAAAGGAAGGATAATAATACCTTTAAATTCACCCTTAGAGGAAATATTATAATATATAGCTTAACTAAATCTAAGAGAGTTATAAGAAGTGCCTTAGCTTTTAAGCTATATAGAATGGTTTAAGGTATTAATATTGCTTATATAATAAGCACTACTTTAAATATTATTACTAACTAAATTAATAAGCTAAGAATCCTAATGATTATATATACCAACTCTTTCTTATTATATAAATATATTATTAACCTAGGAATAATAAAGAAAAAAAGGCTAATAATTAATATTATAGCTTTAAGGCAGTTATATAAGAGAAGGGAAGTGGCTGAGATATACTAGATTAATAGCAATAATAATCCTGCGGATATAATAATAAAAGCTTTACTAAACAAAGCTCTTAAGACCTTTATAATAAAGAATAAAGCCTAAATCCGTGTAGAAGAATAGGTTAAAAGACCTGTTATAAGAATTACCACAAGAGCCGCCGCCAGAGCCGCTAAGGATTAGGAAAGTCCTAATTCCTTACTAAATTCAACAGTAAATTAAGCGCCTAATAGAGAGTTTAAATTCGATGAATTCGAACGCGATTATAAGCACCTAATTTAGTAGGATTAAACGCGGGAATTGCACTATTTAGCTCCCCCCCCCCTATATATTACTCTTTAGCCCTATAACCATTTGACCTAGACCAACAAAAGTCATTCATTTAAAGGGATGTTTTTCACTTTATTACTTATTTATTAATATTTAATTATTAAGGCGTTTTATGAATTTTTAGAGCGATTTCTCTTTTTTAATAAAGAGAGAATTTGCAAGTGTTAGAATTGCTTGTATAGAGAATGGAAGGGATATGCCGTATTAACTAGGAATTATAGGTTGCACATAGAATGCATGCACCCTAATTAGATGGACTACAGGTTATGTAACCTAGGGCTGTACTATAGCTACAACACTACACCTCTGTATTATAGCCTACTTCTTCTCCCTTTCTTAAAAAGACAGAATTGATTATTAAACCCCCCCCCCTTACAGTTGTGCTGCAGCATACTTGTAACCTGCGCGTTACCTACAGTTACTATTAATATACTACTTAAATATATAGCTCTTATACTGCTTAAATATATAGCTAGGGAGGTCTTCTTGCTACTAACTTGCTCTAAACTCTTAAATACTATATTATTAAATAAGGTTACTATTAATATACTACTTGAATATATAGCTCTTATACTGCTTAAATGCATAGCTAGGAAGGTCTTCTTACTACTAGCTTACTCTAAACTCTTAAATACTATATTATTAAATAGAGTTACTATTAATATACTACTTAAATATATAGCTCTTATACTGCTTAAATGCATAATTAGGGAGGTCTTCTTACTACTAACTTACTCTAAACTCTTAAATACTATATTATTAAATAGGGTTACCATTAATATACTACTTAAATATATAGCTCTTATACTGCTTAAATGTATAGCTAGAGAGGTCTTCTTACTACTAGCTTGCTCTAAACTCTTAAATACTAT
>AFQZ01001465.1:0-10839 GCA_000222935.2 Aciculosporium take MAFF-241224
CACAATAATAGGACTTCTATTGCTCCTTTATTTCTTAACATAAATTACAGCGTTTTCTGTCTACTATATTAAGGTATTTGTTATGCTTTATGCCCTTAGTAGGATCTAGGCATAGCTTCTTTAGCTTAGGACATAATTTTATCCTAAAGCATACTAAAAGCTATAGATCTATTATCTCTTTATTTGCTTTAGTATACTAAAAGATTTAAGCTATAAAGTCCTAAATAAAAATGCTATTTATAACATCTTTTTAGGTATACTTAGCCTATTTAAGCTTTATTACTACATCCTCTGTCCTTATATAGAATTCTTCTTATACTACCTTAATAACACTATTAATACTAGTAAAAATCTGTTTCTTTTTAAATTTATCTAAGTATTATTAGTATTAGGTTATTACTTCTCTATAGAATAGTTACTAGATATTATAAAGGAACACCTCCTTCTGGTTTAATAGTGCTTTAAATAGGTGCTGTTTTACTGCCTAAATCTAAAGCTTAGGGTCCGAAAAAACAGTAGTTTTTCCTTTATATAAGATAAATTTATTACTTATGTTTACTATATCTGGTTTTAGGTCTAGAAGTCTAATGTCCTAGATCTTCTAAGTTAAACTTACTAACCCTTTTTCTTTAGGAGCCTTTTTAGGCTTAGAATCCTATCTTAGATTACGTTCTAGTTAGAAGGTATTCTGTTCCTAGTATTCTAGTGTTCGGATTAGCTAGTTATTATAAGGCTCTTTAGTATAGTAATAACTATCTCTATAACCACCCGCTTTATTGCTATAACCATCCGCTTTATAGCTGTATTTACTTCCTTATTATAGGAAAGTTAGAGGTGGATTTATATGTTATCCTGTGTTGCTATTTCTAGAAGGTCCTTCTATATACCTATTACCTTGTTGTGTAGGTGGATATAGTAGTGTCTAGGAGTATTAGTATTGTTAAGCGCTAGTATGGTATGTCTCCCAGCAGCACCCAAGCGACCTTAAGGGCGCAGCAAACCATAGCCTTAGTGGAATAAAAGGGTAAGGGACGTAACAGCAGAGGCAAGACATGCTAATAAGCAGTGGCAGTAACAACGGACGCAGGAAGTATAGCAGGCCTTAACAGAAGCTATAAAAAAACAGAATTATATTATCTTAAAGGAGAAGAGAAGTAGCTAGTAATAGGTAGTTAGTAAGTTATCTAGGTCTAAAGGGAGTCTTTAGACCCTAGAGCATTAGGCCTGGCTATAGAGTGGACTTCCTCCTAAAAAGCAACAGGTCCTACTACTAACCTAGCTAGAAGATAACAGCAGGGAGGAAATAGTAAAGGTTATATATAAGGGTAAGGCAAGGGTATTTATAAAGAGGTTCTTCCCTTTATCTATAGCTAGGGCTCTAGGTCTGGAGGCAAAGGAAGGGATAAGATATTATAATAATAATTAGGTAGTTCCTGTGTTTATAAAGAAGGAAATTAAAGAGGTTATAAAGAATATAGTAAGTTAAAAAGCCCTAGGACTAAATAAGCTGCTAATAGGTTTTCTTAAGCTATATAGAGCGGCCCTAATATTGTGTTTAACACGCCTTATAAATGCTTACTATAGCTTAAAATATTATCTGGCCTTTTTTTAATAAGCAAAGGTAGTAGTTTTATATAAACCTAGGAAGTCCCCTAAGGAGTTAGGTAGACCAGGGGGGTAGAGGCTAATATTACTATTAAATATAATAAGTAAAGTAATTAAGGGAGCTATTATAAGGAGGATTATTATTATAGCAAAGGAAGGCTATATACTACTAGACATATAAATAGGTAATAAAGCTAGCAAATTAACAGAGGTAGTACTAAGCATGCTAAAAGAGGTTATAAGAATAGCATGGCATTACTAGAGAATAGCATTATTATTATAGCTAGATATTACTAGAGCGTTTAATACTATTAGCTATAAATGATTAATCTACACTATAAAGGAGTTAGGACTACTAGGGTAAATGGCCAAATAGGCACAGGGCTTTATATTAAAAAGGAGAGTATAATTAGCGTTTAACAGATGTATTACTAAGGAAATCCAAGTTACTACAGGGGTTCCGCAAGGGTCGCTGGCGTCTCCTATTCTCTTTCTGCTCTATATTACGCTACTATATTAAAGACTAGCGGCGGCAGAATTAATATTAATATTAGGGTTTTTAAATAATATAAACATTATAGTATATAAAAAAACAGCAGAGGAGATAAAAGTATAACTAAAAAGAGCCTAAAGAATATATAAGGAGTAGTTAAAGGAGTATAAGCTAAGGTTTAACCTAGGGAAGAGCAAGCTAATGCACTTTATAAGGAAAAGGCAGGTAATTATAATAATAATCTAACTTAAAAGAGCAATAATATAACCGACATAATCAGCGCAATTCCTAGGGGTTTGGATTTACTAGAAGCTTTATTAGTTAACCTATATAGAGAAGGTAAATGCTAAATTATTATAGCAGAAGTTAGTACTTACAGCGCTAGCTGTATCTACATAGGGATGCCGACTAAAGTGTGCAAGATCCCTTTATATACAGGTAATAAGAAGCATAATAGCCTATAGAGCTAGGATATACTACACCCGTAGTAAGCCAGAAGGGGTAGTATAGGGGGTAGCAAAGGCATTTATAAGGGAACAGAATAAATGCTTAAGGCGGGTTATAGGGGCATATAAGGCAACACTAATAACACTCTTAGAGATAAAAGCAGTAGTACTACTAGTAGATCTGTACCTTAATTATATTAAATAATAATTCTACTAAAGACTTAAGGATAGTAGTATAGGTAAGAAAATACAGCAGGCCTGTAATTTAATAGTATTATAGCTATAATACTAAGGAAGAGGCTGCTAACATAATTACTATAAGGCGTTTCCTGATGCCCCCCCCCCCCCTCCCTGGCAGCCTTATAGCCAGACAGAAATTAGAGAGGGAGTAGAAAAAACAGTAGATCTAGCAGAGGCATAAGGCTTAGGTAAGAAGAAAATGGGCAAAAGTAATAGCAATAGATAAGGAACCTAACTTTAAGAGTATAAAAAAGATAGCAAAGCTTTATAATAGCCTGCTTAAGCATAAATTTATGGCCCTAGTTTAGCTTTAAACGGAAAAAATAAGGCTGAATACCTTCCTTTATAATAAATAAGTGCCTAAGGTAACTTTACTAATATGTTAATACTAGGGAGAAGATAAGGATATCTACCATCTTATCCTGTTATACCTAGAATATAACTATTTAAGACTAATTCTAGTAGTGCCTATAATAAGAGATCTATAGGAACTTAGGGCGGCGCTTAATAATAAAAAGCTAGCACTAAATATCATAAAGTGGGTGCTTTTAACTAGGCGACTTTAGCAGTATAGGTTAGCAGAGGAGCTTAGTAAGGCATAGCAGATATATAATGACAAGGCTAAGAAAGGGACTAGAGGCAATGGAAATAACAGGATAAAGGAGGAAGAGCTAGACTAGGAGGGGAGGTGCTTATAGGGGGTTTTTACTAACATACTAACCTTTTATATAAAGCATAACTACACTTCTGTTATTATCTATAGTTCCGGGGAACTGGCAGATATCTTATACTAATAGTTAGAAACAATAAAGACTCTATACCAGAGGCTTAGCAGGAGCTATATAGAAGAATATGGGTTTTCTCCCCATCTTAGGGTTTTTCCTATATTAAGAAGTTAGTTGATGGACTAGTTAGTGGCTCTAGCTACCTAGCATATATGAATAATAATAACATCTATTCCCTAGCTTATAAAAAAAAGTAGCAGATACCTTTATAATACTTTACTAATACCTAAGTAAAGGGCTAAAGTATGTTTATAGGGGACTTTAACTAATACTACCCCTTATAGAATAGATTTAGCTAAACCTCTTAAGGGCATAATAAGATATTAAAATTTATAATAAGGTAGTAACTTAGCCTAGCTATGCCATTTAAGGAAGTAATAAGAAGAGAATATAGTAATAGAAATAGTACTATTAACCATGCATAGACTACTTATAATATTAGTATTAAATTTATTAGGCTAGTAGAAATCGCTAGATCTGATTATATACCTTAGCTTATTAGCATTAGAATAAATAAGAAATTAAGCAATAGCCTAAGGTTATATATTCATGTACGCTAGGTAGCTAGAGCCACTAACTAGTTCATCAACTAACTTCTTAATATAGGAAAAACCCTAAGATAGGGGAGAAAACCCATATTCTTCCATATAGCTCCCGCTAAGCCTCTAATATAGAGTCTTTATTGTTTCTAACCATTAGTATAAGATATCTGCCAGTTCCCTGGAACTGCAGACAATGACAGAAGTGTGGTTGTGCTTTATATAAAAGGTTAGTATATTAGTAAAAACCCCCTATAAGCACCTCCCCTCCTAGTCCGGCTCTTCCTCCTCTATCCTGTTGTTTCCGTTGCCTCTGGTCCCTTTCTCAGCCTTGTTATTACGTATCTACTACGCCTTACCAAGCTCCTCTGCTAACCTGTACTGCTAAAGTCGCCCAGTTAAAAGCACCCACTTTACGATATTTAGTGCTAGCTTTTTATTGTTAAGTGCCGCCCTAAGTTCCTGCGGATCTCTCATTACAGGCACCGCCGGAATTGGTCTTAGATGGTTATATTCTGGGCATGACAGGATAAGGTGGTAGATATCCTCGTCTCCTCCCTAGTATTGGTATATTAGTGAAGTTACCTTGGGCACCTGTCTGTTGTAGAGGAAGGCATTTAGCCCTATTTTTTCCGTTCAAAGCTAAACTAGGGCTGCAGATTCATGCTTAAGCAGGCTATTGTGAAGCTTTGCTATCTTTTTTGTGCTCTTAAAGTTAGGTTCCTCGTCTGCTGCTGTTGCTTTTGCCCATCCTCTTCTCACCTGAGCCTTATGCCTCTGCCGGATCCACTGTTTTTCCTACTCCCTTTCTAATTCCTGTCTGGCTGTAAGGCTGCCAGGGAGGGGGGGGGGGGCATCAGGAAACGCCTTATAGTGATTACGTCGGCGGCCTCTTCCTTGGCGTTATAGCTACAATGCTATTAAATTACAGGCCTGCTGTATCTTCTTGCCTATGCCACTATTCTCAAGTCTTTAGTGGAATCGTCGTTTAATGTAATTAAGGTACAGATCTACCGGCGGCACTGCTGCTTTTGTCTCCAAGAGTATTACTAGCGTTGCCTTATACGCCCCTATAACCTGCCTTAAGCATTTATTCTATTCCCTTATAAATGCCTTTGCTACCCCCTGTGCTACCCCTTCTGGCTTACTATAGGTGTGGTATATCCCAGCTCTATAGGCTATCGTGCTTTGTATTACCTGCGTATAAAGGGATCTTGCACACTCTAGTCGGCATCCCTATGTAGACGCAGCCAGCGCCGTGAGCGCTAATTTCTGCCGTGACAATTTGGCATTCACCTTCTCTATATAGGTTGACCAACGAAGCTTCCGGTGAATCCAAACCCCTAGGAATTGTGCTAATTGTGTCGGTTATATTGTTGCTCTGCTAAGTCGGATTGTCATTATAATCGCCTGCCTCTTCCTTATAAAGTGCATTAGCTTGCTCTTTCCTGGGTTAAACCTTAGCTTATACTCCTTCGACCACTCCTTATATATTCTCTAGGCTCTTTCTAGTTGTACTTTTATCTCCTCTGCTGTTTTTCCATATACTATAATATTTGTATCATCCGAGAACCCTAACGTTAATGTTAATTCCGCTGCTGCTAGTCTTCAATATAGTGGCGTAATATAAAGCAGGAAGAGGATAGGAAACGCTAGTGACCCTTGTGGAACCCCTGCAGTGACTTGGATTTCCTTAGTAATACGTCCGTTAAACGCTAATTATGCTTTCCTTTTTAACGTAAAGCCCTGTGCCCATCTGGCTATCCACCCTGGCAGTCCTAACTCCTTTATAGTGCGGATTAATCGTTTATAGCTAATAGTGTCAAACGCCCCAGTGATATCCAGCTACAGTAATAATGCTATCCCCCAGTAATGCCACGCTGTTCTCACAACCTCTTTTAGCATGCTCAGTGCTATCTCCATTAATCTGCCAGCCCTGTTGCCCATCTGCATATCCAGTAGTATATAGCCTTCCTCTGCCGCAATAGTAATCCTCCTTACAATAGCTTCCTCAATCACTTTGCCCATTATGTTTAATAGCAATATCGGCCTTTACCCCCCCGGTCTGCCTAACTCCTCAGGGGACTTCCCAGGTTTGCATAGAACTACCACCTTCGCTCGTCAGAAGGAGGCCAGATGATATCCCAAGCCATAGCAAGCATTCACAAGGCATGTTAAACACAATATTAGGGCCGCTCTGCATAGCTTAAGGAAACCCGTTGGCAGCTTGTCCAGTCCTAGGGCTTTCTAACTTGCTGTATTCTTTATAACCTCTTTAATTTCCTCCTCTATAAACACAGGAACTGCCTAATCATTGTTACAGTATCTTGTCCCCTCCTCTGCCTCCGGACCTAGAGCCCTAGCTGCGGATGGAGGGAAGAACCTCTCTGCAAATGCCCTTGCCTTGCCCTTGTATGTAACCTCCACTATCTCCTCCCTGCCGTCGTCTCCTGGCCGGGTTAGTGGTAGGACCTGTTGCCTTTTAGGAGGAAGTCCACTCTATAGCCAGGCCTAATGCTCTAGGGTCTAAAGACTCCCTTTAGACCTAGATAACTCGCTAACTGCCTATCGCTAGCTACTTCTCTTCTCCTCTAAGATAATACAATCCTGTTTTTTTATAGCTTCCATTAAGGCCTGCCACGCTTCCTACATCTATTATTGCCGCCACCGCCTATTAGCACGTCTTACCTCTACTGTCGCGTCCCTTACCCTTTTATTCCACTAAGGCTGTGGTTTGCTACGCCCTTAAGGTTGCTTAGGTGCTGCTGTATTAGCTATCTCCGTGAGCTGTTAGGTAAGCCACTGTGCATAGTTATTGATTTCTTACTAGTTGCACAGCGGAAGCTCCAACCCCTTCTTTCTAAGCCTGTTTAAAGCCTCTGCTATAATAAGGTTCTTATCTGCTATCCTCCAACCCCGGACCAACCCTGGGCTGTTGCTTAATTCCTTGTTTGTCCTGATGCTAATAAGCTGGGGTATATGGTCAGATCCGGCGATTTCCACTGGCCTGATGAATTTAACACTAACGTCGTGGGTGGTCTACGTATAGTTAATAGTGCTGTCCCTACTGCCATGTTCTCTCCTTATTACTTCCCTAAACGGCGTAGCTAGGCTGAGTTGCCACCTTGTTATAAATTCCAACATCTTATCGTGCCCTAGAGATATTTAGCCGAATCTGTCCCATAAGGGGTGATATTGGTTAAAGTCCCCTACAAACACACTCCGGCCCTTTGCCTGGGTATTAGCAAAGTGTTGTAGAGGCGTCTGCCACCCCCTTTCGTAAGCCGGGGAATATATGTTGTACACCTCTACTCTACATAGCTTGACACTGTACTAATCCTCCCCCCTCCCTATAGTCTAAAGCCCTGCCTTAACCTTTCGGTGTATATAAATCGCCGTTCTTCCACTGTATATTGCTAACGTATAGTGCCCCTGAGATGGATTTGGCAGTATACTATTATAGCCTTCTGGTTCCTAGATGGCTATTACCTTAGGGCTAACGTTATGCCCCAACGCCAGATGTACTAGATTGCTTTTCTTCTGTGTATTCTAGTACATGACCTTAATTATATACTCTATTGTGTGCTTCGGAGCACCCTGGTTAGGCTGGCTCCAGTATTGTTCTGCTCTCTTATTGGTTGTAGGAAGGCCAGCATCGTGCCTTTCTCTGCCGGTCTCTGCCGTCCTAATCGTAGTTTGTATATTCGTCTTGTAGAAAGGCCCCTTGGTTATATACTCCTTCCTCTTAGCTGCCTTTCTATTAATCCCCTGGTCTCTTCTCTATAATAACCCTTGCCCGTAGTAGCTGTCACGGCCTCTGACCGATAGTTGCGGAAGAACAGCGGCCTTATGGCGTAAGCCTCCTAGGCCTGTTGCCACCTATTATTGCTCACTAAGCATAGCCAAGACCATGCTGGATATGCCCCTGCATAATTTGGGCATCTCTCCTGTACCTCGCCTGTTAATGTCGGGCAAGTCCTTTCTCCCTTAGGGTATTTTCTAGCAGCATACCTGCCACATCTTGCTTCCTCCTTATAGTGCCTAGTAATATATCTAATCTTATAGTAATTATAATATTGCTTTAGGTAGACTATCTCGTTGTATGGCTCGGCGTCAAAAATCTCTGCTTGGTATACTATTCCCCCATGGCATAGGCGGTTTGCTGCCTCGGTGCCCTCAACGCTAACCACCAGTAGTGCCCTTATTGCTATTCCCTTTAGCTTCCACACTATTATCTTCGCTATGTTTAGACCATTCTCCTTTTCAATGTTTTTCCTTATATCCTCGATTGCAACGTAGTTCGTCAATCATGTTGGGAATCCCTTAATAATCACACTAAACATCTTCCTGTTTACTTCCGCCATAGGTCCAAAGGCAACTCTCACCTAGGCCGTGTTTTCCTTCCATTTCCTCCCTGCCTTAGTAAACGTAATAACTATGTCTCCACTCTGCAGCCTGCGTGCTGCTATTGCCTCCTCTACACTAATAGTGCTGTTTACTGCCTTTACAATCTCTCCTGGCAATCTGTTCCTAACTGCCTTACTAATAGTGTTTCCCTTTACTATTGCTTCCCGGTAATAGCAGGCCAGTATTGCCATACCCTCTGTTCGGGCTAAAGGTATTATTATATTCTGCCCTATGACTCTGCGAGCTATAATAGTTATTTAAGTCCCCTTAACCGTCGATCTAGTTCTAGGGACGGCCTTTATTGCCTCCTTAACCGCCTTTTTAACCGTGGTTTTAACTTTACTATTAACCGCTTTTATAATCAACGCTTATAGATCTCCTATACTAGTCTTTACTTAAGCTATCTCCCCTCCTACATCTATAGTAACTTGCGTAAAGGTCCTAATAAAAGCCTATACTTCTGTTATTTCTACCTTTAGAACAACTTTTATTATTAACTCCTTTAGTGATTTTATTTTATTCTTTAGTTTTTCCTGCACTACTATTACTCCAGGATTCTCTCCTTAATATTATATTTCTTCCTAGGTAGTGCCTTATCCTTCGTCGGTTGCAGATCCACGCGAAAATTTATTAATTATCGCACCCCTTACGCTGCTTACTCCCCTTGCGTAATGCACTATTACTAGAGGGGGTATTTAACGATAAGGAATCTGATTCTGTGCTTCTTTTTCGTTTTAGGCGTGATACCGCGTCGTGTCCGCGGTGTTGGTCCTTTTTTAGTATTAACCTATACTTAATAATAGCCTAAGGTTAGTCTAGGGTTAAAGGATAGTAAATAAGAACCTTATTATAATAAAGGCTTTAAACAGACTTAAAAAGAAGGGATTAGAGCTTCTGCTATATAACTAGCAGGAAATTAATAACTATATATAATAGCTTACCTAATAGCTTACAGAGATAGCTAATATAATAGCATCTAAACAACCTTAAGGGCATAATAAACTACAGCCTTAGTAGAATAAAAGGATAAAAGATATAATAGTAAAGGTAAAATATACTAATAAGCAGTAGTAGTAATAACAGATATAAGAATTATAGCAGGCCTTAATAAAAGTAATAGAAAAACAGGATTATATTATCTTAAAGAAAAAGAAAAGTAGTTAGTAATAAGCAGTTAGTAAGTTATTTAGGTTAATTATTATTCATGTACGCTAGGTAGCTAGAGCCACTAACTAGTTTATTAACTAACTTCTTAATATAGGAAAAACCCTAAGATAGGGGAGAAAACCTATATTCTTCTATATAGCTCCTGCTAAGCCTTTGGTATAAAGTCTTTATTGTTTCCAACTATTAGTATAAGATATCTGCTAGTTCCCTGGAACTATAGATAATAACAGAAGTATGGTTGTGCTTTATATAAAAGGTTAGTATGTTAGTAAAAACCCCCTATAAGCACCTTCCCTCCTAGTCCGGCTCTTCCTTCTCTATCCTGTTGTTTCTATTGCCTCTAGTCCTTTTCTCAGCCTTATTATTGCGTATCTGCCATGCCTTACTAAGCTCCTCTACTAACCTGTACTGCTAAAGTCGTCTAGTTAAAAGCACCTACTTTATGATATTTAGTGCTAGCTTTTTATTATTAAGTGCTGCCCTAAGTTCCCATGGATTTCTTATTACGGGCACTACTAGAATCAGTCTTAGATAGTTATATTTTAGGCATAACAGGATAAGGTAGTAGATATCCTCGTTTCCTTCCTAGTATTAACATATTAGTAAAGTTACCTTAGGCACCTGTCTATTATAAAGAAAGGCATTTAGCCCTATTTTTTCCGTTTAAAGCTAAACTAGGGCTATAGATTTATGCTTAAGCAGGCTATTATAAAGCTTTACTATCTTTTTTATGCTTTTAAAGTTAGGTTTCTTATCTGCTGCTATTACTTTTGCCCGTCCTCTTCTTACTTAAGCCTTATGCCTCTGCTAGATCTACTGTTTTTCCCACTCCCTTTTTAATTCCTATCTGGCTATAAGGCTGCTAGGGAGGGGGGGGGGGGCATTAGGAAACGCCTTATAGTAATTACGTTAGCAGCCTCTTTCTTAGCGTTATAGCTGTAATGCTATTAAATTACAAGCCTGCTATATCTTCTTGCCTATACTACTATCCTTAAGTCTTTAGTAAAATCATTATTTAATGTAATTAAGGTACAGATCTACTAGTAGTACTACTGCTTCTGTCTCTAAGAGTGTTACTAGCGTCGCCTTATACGCCCCTATAACCCGCCTTAAGCATTTGTTCTGTTCCCTTATAAATGCCTTTGCTACTATTGTGA
>AFQZ01001464.1:0-10848 GCA_000222935.2 Aciculosporium take MAFF-241224
CATACGTCATCCTGCTTCTATAGAATTCCACATAATTCTACAGGGCGTATCTCCCTGGTTTCTTCCCATCTAGGGTATATTTAGATATCATTAGAATCCTCTAGAAAGGGGCTTCCTAATGAACCTAAATATGCTTATGTAAGCACCCTAGATCTCTAGTAATGCAGAAGGTTAGTTGATAACCTTTAAGAGGCCAGGTAATCTAGCCTTGCCTGTAAGCTTTAGTGGTAAAATGCACTATAAAGCTTAACAAATAGTATTATAGCTATAACGCTAAGGAAGAGGCCGCTAATATAATTACTATAAGGCGTTTCCTAATGCCCCCCCCCCCTCTCTAGCAGCCTTATAGCTAAATAGGAATTAGAAAGGGAGTGGGAAAAACAGTAAATATAGTAAAGACATAAGGCTTAAGTAAGAAGAAAACAGGTAAAAGTAATAGTAATAAATAAGGAACCTAACTTTAAAAGCACAAAAAAAATAGTAAGGCTTTATAATAGCCTGCTAAAGCATAAATCTACAGCCTTAGTATAGCTTTAAATAGAAAAAATAAGGCTAAATGCCTTTCTCTATAACAAATAAGTGCCTAAGGTAACATTACTAATATGCTAATACTAGGGAGAAGATAAGGATATCTACTACCTTATTTTATTATGCCTAGAATATAACTATTTAAGGCTAATCCTAGTAGTGCCTATAATAAGACACCTATGGGAACTTAGGGCAGCACTTAATAATAAAAAGCTAGCACTAAATATTATAAAATAAGTGCTCTTAACTAGGTAACTTTAGTAGTACAGGTTAGCAGAGGAGCTTTATAAAGCATAGCAGATATATAATATTAAGGCTAAGAAAGGGACTAGAGGTAATAAAAACAATAGAATAAAAGAGAAAAAGCCGGATTAAAAGGGGAGGTGCTTATAAGGGGTTTTTACTAATATACTAACCTTTTATATAAAGCACAACTATACTTCTGTTATTATTTGCAGTTCTAGGGGAACTGGCAGATATCTTATACTAATAGTTAAAAACAATAAAGACTTTATATTAAAGGCTTAGCAGGAGCTATATAAAAGAATATGGGTTTTCTCCCCTATCTTAGGGTTTTTCCTATATTAAGAAGTTAGTTAATGAACTAGTTAGTGGCTCTAGCTACCTAGCGTACATGAATATATATATATATAGTAAGAGAAGTTAAAGGCAAGGTAACTAACTCCCTATATAAAAAGTTATAATATATTATCTAAGGATATAGCAACTGTAGGAAAGAGGTTATTCTTATGTAGTCCCTAATAATTTAGAGAGCTAGTTAAAGGCTTATTATTACCCTTGCTCCCTTATTAAAAAAAGAAGGTATTATGATTTAGCTAAGGAATATTACCTAAGCATACGTGCAGTTACAGACGAAGCTTAATTGCATAATTCTTATAAAGCTTCCTGCGTAAATTACACACCTTTACCTGCCAGACGTTATTATAGTTATAATTAAGCCGCTATACGGAATAGCAGAGGCTGGTATATATTAGTAGTCGACATATTTTAATTATTATTATTAGAGACTACAGATAATAATCTCTATATATAACCCTTATTTCCTTATTTCTTTTAGTAAAAGCTTATGTTTTAGAATTATTAGAATACAGACTAATAATACCTTAGGACTTAGTAATGCTAAATTTTTTAATTATAAAGAGGTTAAGTTAAAGAATGCTAAATTCCTTGTAAAGCTAAAAGAGAGATTAATGATTTTAATACCATTAATGTTTAATGGTTATATTTTAAGCAAAGTTAACAATAACACCTTCTTTTTGCAATAAAAGGCATAAGGAAGGAATCTATTATAAGTTAATAATCCGACCGACCGAGCGAAATATGTTGAATAGCAAGCCTAAGAAGCATATATTACTTTAATATATTAACCTAAAGCATCTTATAATCTTTCTATTACTGCCTAAGTTTAATAACTAGAATCTAATAATATTTTAAGGCTTAATAAAAGACTTTAATAGCAAATTAATAGCAAATTAATAATCAAGACCGCAGACTTTAATATATATCTCTCTTACTAGAAAATACCACTCTTTATGTCTTTATTAACAGTTCTTTTATAAATAATAAAGACCTTAGCTCCTAACTAGGCTATATAATTATCCTAGGCAACAAAAGGAAGGATAATAATACCTCTAAATTCACCCTTAGAGGAAATATTGTAATATATAGCTTAACTAAATCTAAGAGAGTTATAAGAAGTGCCTTAGCTTCTAAGCTATATAGGATGGTTTAAGGTATTAATATTGCTTACGTAATAAGTACTACTTTAAATATTATTACCAACTAAATTAATAAGCTGAAAATCCTAATAATTATATACACTAACTCTTTCTTGCTATATAAGTATATTATTAAGCTAGGGATAATAAAGGAAAAGAGGCTAATAATTAATATTATAGCTTTAAGGCAGTTATATAAGAGGAGGGAAGTAGCTAAGATACAGTGGATTAATGGCAATAATAATCCTGCTGATGCAATAATAAAAGCTTTACTAAATAAAGCTCTTAAGACCTTTATAACAAAGAATAAAGCCTAAATCCGTGTAGAAGAATAGGTTAAAAGACCTGTCGCGAGAATTACTGCAAGAGCCGCTGCCAGAGCCGCTAAAGATTAGGAAAAGTCCTAATTCCTTACTAAATTTAATAGCAAATTAAGCGCCCGATAAAGAGTTCAAATTTAATAAATTTAAACGCGATTATAAGCGCCAAATTTGGTAGGATTAAACGCAGGAATTGTACTCTTTAGCTCCCCTCCCCCCATAATACTCTTTACCCCTATAACTATTTAGCCTAGACCAACAAAAGTTATTTATTTAAAGGATGTTTTTTGCTTTGTTATTAGTTTATTAATATTTAATTATTAAGGCGTTTTATGCATTTTTTTAGAGCGATTTCTCCTCTTTAATAAAGAGAGAATTTATAAGTATTAGAATCGCTTATATAAAGAATAGAAGAGGTACACTGCATTAACTAGGAATTATAGGTTGTATATAGAATGCACAGACCTTAATTAGCTAGATCACAGGTTATGTAACCTAGGGCTGTAACGTAGCCATAACACTACACCTCTGTATTATAGCCTGCTTCTCTTCCCTTTAGAATATATAATGAATTAATTATTAAACCCCCCCCCCTTACATTTGTGCTGCAGCATACTTGTAACCTGAGCGTTACTAACAATACCTTTAATTAATATTTAGTAACTTTATAATATAAGCACTATTTATTATTATATTAATATTATATTTCCTTTACTAAAACCTACTTAGTATATATCTTTTACTACTTAAAAGAAAATCTAATATTTATACCTATTATTTATATATTACCTTCCTTATTTTAAAATATAACTAAAAAGGATTTAGTTATTATATAGTATTAAGCCTTTAAGCATTTTTTTATTTTATAAGATTTAAGATTAAAAAAAATACTTGATATCCTTTTTACTACTTAAAAGTAATTTATATAAGGAATATTATATTTTATATAGTAGTTTTATATTTTTTTATTTAAAGCTATATATAGTTTAAATAGCTTAATAGATTTTACTTAATAATATTTACTTACTAAAACTAGCTTTTACTTAAAGTAAATAAAAAAGTTATTAAATTTTTCTTTAGGTTATTACTTAACCTAATTTAGTTTAATAATAATATACTTTTTTTAATGAAAATCTAAAAATAAGGTATTAAGATATACTAAGAATTCCTTTAAAAAGTACTTAATAAATTTTTTTATTTTAAAAAAAGATATAACCTAAGCTTAAACTTAATTTAATAAGTATTAATAAATAAAATACCATTTATTCTAAGTATTTCTAATAAAAGCGCTATTTACCTTAAGTTTATAAGCTAAAAAGCTTTTTTATACTAAATATTTAATTTAGTTTTCCTTATAAAAATTATTTATATTAATAGGTTTTTTCTTTAGTTTTACTTTTATAAAGAAAGTTTTATTAAAAGATGTCTTAAGCTACTTACTTATACTTATTATACTTATACTTATATTTAAAGATATAGCTAAGATAGTTATTAATACTAGCTGTTTAGCTAGCTTTATAATTTTATTAGCTATCTTCTTATTAGTTATATTTTAAGCCTATATTATTTATTATAAGTTATATAGTTTTTATATAATATTAATTACTATAGGTTTACTTTCTAGGTAATATTATATTATTATTCATGTACGCTAGGTAGCTAGAGCCACTATCTAGTTTATTAACTAACTTCTTAATATAGGAAAAACCCTAAAATAGGGGAGAAAACCCATATTCTTCTATATAGCTCCTGCTAAGCCTTTAATATAAAGTCTTTATTATTTTTAACTATTAGTATAAGATATCTACTAGTTCCCCTGGAACTATAGATAATAATAGAAGTATGGTTATACTTTATATAAAAGGTTAGTATATTAGTAAAAACCCTTTATAAGCACCTCCCCTCCTAATCTAGCTCTTCCTTATCTATTCTATTATTTCTATTGCCTTTATTCCCTTTCTTAACCTTAATATTATATATCTGCTATACCTTATAAAGCTCCTCTGCTAACCTATACTACTAAAGTTACTTAGTTAAGAGCACTTACTTTATAATATTTAGTGCTAGCTTTTTATTATTAAGCACTGCCCTAAGCTCCTATAGGTCTCTTATTATAGGCGCTACTAGGATCGGCCTTAAATAGTTATATTCTAGGCAGGAAAGGATAAAGTAGTAAATATTCTTATTTCCTCCCTAGTATTAATATATTAGTAATATTACCTTAAGCACCTGTCTGTTATAAAGAAAGGCATTTAGCCCTATTTTTTTTATTTAAAGCTATATTAAGGCTATAGATTTATGCTTTAGTAAGCTATTATAAAGCCTTGCTATCTTTTTTATACTCTTAAAGTTAGGTTCCTTATTTACTGCTATTACTTTTGCCTATCTTTTTCTTATTTAAGCCTTATACCTTTACTATATCTACCTTTTTTCCTACTCCCTTTCTAATTCCTATCTAGCTATAAGGCTATTAAAAAGGAGGGGGGGGCATTAGGAAACGCCTTATAGTAATTGCATTAGTAGCCTTTTCCTTAGTATTATAGCTATAAAGCTATTAAATTACATACCTATTATATCTTCTTGCCTATACTATTATTCTTAAGTCTTTAGTAAAATTATTACTTAATATAATTAAGGTATAGATCTACTAGTAGTATTATTACTTTTATCTCTAAAAGTATTATTAGTATTGCCTTATATGCCCCTATAACCCGTCTTAAGCATTTATTTTATTTCCTTATAAATACCTTTACTACCCCCTATGCTACCCCTTCTAACTTACTATAAGTATAGTATATCCTAGCTTTATAAGCTATTATACTTCTTATTACCTATATATAAAGGGATCTTATATACTTTAGTTAGCATTCTTATGTAAATATAGCTAGTACTATAAGTACTAACTTTTGCTATAATAATTTAGTATTTACCTTCTTTATATAAGTTAACTAATAAAGCTTTTAGTAAATCTAAACCCCTAGAAATTGTACTAATTATATCGGTTATATTATTGTTTTTCTAAGTTAGATTGTTATTATAATTGCTTATTTCTTTCTTATAAAGTATATTAGCTTACTTTTTCCTAGGTTAAACCTTAGCTTATACTTTTTTAACTACTCCTTATATATTTTCTAGGCTCTTTTTAGTTATACTTTAGTCTTCTCTACTGTTTTTCTATATACTATAATATTTATATTATCTAAGAATCCTAATATTAATATTAATTCTACTGCTATTAGTCTTTAATATAGTAGTATAATATATAGTAGGAAGAGAATAGGAGATGCTAGTAACCCTTATAAAACCCCTGTAGTAACTTAGATTTCTTTAGTAATATGCCTATTAAATACTAATTATGCTCTTCTTTTTAATATAAAGCCCTGTGCCTATCTAGCCATCCACTCTAGCAGTCCTAACTCCTTTATAGTATAGATTAGTTGTTTATAGCTAATGGTGTTAAACGCCCCGGTGATATCCAGCTGCAATAATAATGCTATCCCCCGGTGGTAATATTATATTAATATATCTATTTTTATTTTATATAACCATTATATAGGTATTGTCAGAATCGCTCATATGGATAATGGAAGGGATATGCCGCATTAACCAGGAATTATAGGTTATATATAAAATGCACGCACTTTAATTAGCTAGACCACAGGTTATATAACCTAGGGCTGTACTATAGCTATAATACTATACCTTTATATTATAGCCTGCTTCTCCTCTCTTTTTAAGATAAATAGAATTAATTATTAAACTCCCCCCCCCTTACATTTATACTATAGTATACCTATAACCTGCGCGTTACTAATACTAATTAGTAGTTGCTAATAACCACAGATTTGCTAGGTTATATATAAAAGAGACTTGTCTAAATGCTTTTACTTATATAACTATAAGAAATTCTAACGTTATGCTAACTAAAGAATTATTTCTTTATCATTAACTATTACTTATCTATAATAATAAGAAGACTTAACTCTTATGGATCTTCTCCCTTATTGTTAACTATTACTTATCCACAATTAAAACCAGGTCTTTACTATTATTTATAGAGAACCAATGCTAACTGCTTTAATTAGTACTAAACATAAAGCCTAACCTAAAATACTAAGATATTATTAAGCTAAGAAAAAACAAATGATTTTAATAAACAGCTTTAAAAGGATATTTATAAAAGAGAACTTCTAAAGAGTACCCTACCTTAGAAACTCTATAAGTACTGCCTAATTCTATCCTGGAATTAGACCAAGTTAATTGAAAATATTAATATTAATATAGCTACTAAATAACAGATTAATAACCATATTGTATATATAATTAACTACTATATTCTTAATAAAGGAAAAGGTCGTAACCTCCTTGTTAACTTCTAACGAGATTATAAAAATTAGACTAAGGCTGCTTTTAATAAAAGTAATAATAACCTTAGGTACACCCTTTGCAATTACCTTAATAATAACGGCATTAAGACAGCCAGAGGATTAAGATCAAACATCTCTAAAGATCTTATTAATATTTTAAATATTAACCCTAATACAGATTACAAACCTTTGTCAGAGAAATTAACTAGGAAAGGAAAACTTAAACTTTTTAATGACAAGGATTCTAATAATAACAAAGATTTTCATTTAACTAAAGACCCTTAACTAGAGAAATCAACTAAGAAAGATTTTTATTTAACTAAAGACCCTTAACCAGAACTACAAAACCTAATAGGAGAAATTTCTAAAAGCGATTGAAAAGCCCTTAATACTCTTAAGAAACTTTGTTATAAGGAAGACCTGGTTTAAGATAACAAACCCTTAATTTCCTAAGGAGGGCGAGGCTACAGCCTAAACAACCAAGGGCAAGAAGACGCTAAACTTAACAAACCCTTGATTTTCTAAGGAGGACAAGGCCACGGCCTAGGCATCTAAGGGCAAGAAGACGCCAAACTTAACGAAATTTATAAGAATCCCCCGGCTTAAGACGAAAATCACAAGAATTCCCCTAACCTTATAACTCTAACGAAGTAATAACCCTGCTATAAAGAGAACATGGAAGACCCTAGAAACACCCTTAAGCAGAGGCTTTTCTTACTAAGAATCAAAAGGCTGATTTTTAGCTTACGATTGCCCTCTATATATAAGACTTATTACAAGAGTTATTATAAGAGCTGCTACTAAAGCTGCTAAAGAATAGAAAAGTTAAACACCCTTAAGCAGAGGCTTTTCTTACTAAGAAAGAAAAGGCTGACTTTTAGCTTACAGTTAACCTCTATATAAAAGACCTATTATAAGAGTTGCTGCAAGAGCTGCTGCCAGAGCTGCTAAAGAATAGAAAAGTCCTAATTATTATTATTATTATTATTCATGTACGCTAGGTAGCTAGAGCCACTAACTAGTTCATCAACTAACTTCTTAATATAGGAAAAACCCTAAGATAGGGGAGAAAACCCATATTCTTCCATATAGCTCCCGCTAAGCCTCTAATATAGAGTCTTTATTATTTCCAACCATTAGTATAAGATATCTGCTAGTTCCCCAGAACTGCAGACAATAACAAAAGTGTGGTTATACTTTATATAAAAGGTTAGTATATTAGTAAAAACCCCCTATAAGCACCTCCCCTCCTAGTCTGGCTTTTCCTCCTCTATCCTGTTGTTTCCGTTGCCTCTAGTCCCTTTCTTAGCCTTATTATTATATATCTACCACGCCTTACTAAGCTCCTCTGCCAACCTATACTACTAAAGTTACCTAGTTAAAAGCACCCACTTTATAATATTTAGTGCTAGCTTCTTATTATTAAGCGCTGCCCTAAGTTCCTGTAGATCTCTTATTATAGGCACCACTAGAATTAGTCTTAAATAGTTATATTCTAGGCATGACAGGATAAGGTAGTAGATATCCTTATCTTCTCCCTAGTATTAGCATATTATTAAAGTTACCTCGGGCACCTATTTATTATAGAGGAAGGTATTTAGCCCTATTTTTTCCGTTTAAAGCTAAACTAGAGCTGTAGATTTATACTTAAGCAGGCTATTATAAAGCTTTACTATCTTTTTTATGCTCTTAAAGTTAGGTTCCTTATCTGCTGCTATTACTTTTGCCCGTCCTCTTCTTACCTAAGCCTTATGCCTTTGCTAGATCCACTGTTTTTCCTACTCCCTCTCTAATTCCTGTCTAGCTATAAGGCTACTAGGGAGGGGGGGGGGGGCATTAAGAAACGCCTTATAGTAATTACATTAGCGGCCTCTTCCTTAGTATTATAACTACAATGCTATTAAATTACAGGCTTGCTATATCTTCTTGCCTATGCTACTATCCTTAAGTCTTTAGTAAAATCATTATTTAATGTAATTAAGGTATAGATCCACTAGTAGTACTGCTACTTTTATCTCTAAGAGTGTTACTAGCATTGCCTTATATGCCCCTATAACCTGCCTTAAGCATTCGTTTTATTCCCTTATAAATGCCTTTATTACCCCCTGTGCTACCCCTTCTGGCTTACTATGGGTGTGGTATATCCTAGCTCTATAGGCTATTATGCTTCTTATTACCTGTGTATAAAGGGATCTTGCACACTTTAGTTGGCATTCTTACGTAGACGTAGCTAGTGCTGTGAGCGCTAATTTCTACTATAATAATTTAGCATTCACCTTCTTTATATAGGTTAACTAATGAAGCTTCCGGTGAATCCAAACCCCTAGGAATCGCGCTGATTATATCGGTTGTATTGTTGCTCTTTTAAGTCGGATTGTTATTATAATCACCTGCCTCTTCCTTATAAAGTATATTAGCTTGCTTTTTCCTAGGTTAAACCTTAGCTTATACTTTTTTAATTACTCCTTATATATTCTTTAGGCTCTTTTTAGTTATATTTTTGTCTTTTCTGCTGTTTTTTTATATGCTATAATGTTTATATTATCTAAGAACCCTAATGTTAATGTTAATTCCGCTGCTGCTAGTCTTTAATATAGTGGCATAATGTAAAGCAGGAAGAGAATAGGAGATGCTGGCAACCCTTGCGGAACCCCTGCAGTAACTTGGATTTCCTTAGTAATACGTCTGTTAAACACTAATTATGCTTTCCTTTTTAATGTAAAGCCCTGTGCCTATCTGGCTATTTACCCTAGCAGTCCTAACTCCTTTATAGTGTGGATTAATCGTTTATAGCTAATAGTGTTAAACGCCTTAGTAATATCTAGCTATAGTAATAATACTATTCCCTAGTAATACTACACCGTTCTTATAACCTCTTTTAGTATGCTTAGTGCTATCTCTATTAATCTGCTAGCCTTATTACCTATTTATATGTCTAGTAGTATATGGCCTTCCTTTGCTATAATAGTAATTCTCCTTATAATAGCTCCCTTAATTACTTTGCCTATTATGTTTAATAGTAATATTAGCCTCTACCCCCCTGGTCTGCCTAACTCCTTAGGGGACTTCCTAGGTTTATATAGAACTACTACCTTTGCTTGTTAGAAGAAGGCCGGATAATATCCCAAGCCATAGCAAGCATTTATAAGGCGTGTTAAACATGATATTAGGGCCGCTTTACATAGCTTAAGGAAACCTGTTAGCAGCTTGTCTAGTTCTAGGGCTTTTTAACTTACTATATTCTTTATAACCTCTTTAATTTTCTCTTCTATAAATACAGGAACTACCTAATTATTATTATAATATCTTGTCCCTTCCTCTGCCTCTAGACCTAGAGCCCTAGCTGTAGATAAAGGGAAGAACCTCTCTGCAAATGCCCTTGCCTTACCCTTATGTATAACCTCTACTATCTCCTCCCTGCCGTCATCTCCTGGCTAGGTTAGTAGTAGGACCTGTTGCCTTTTAGGAGGAAGTCTACTCTATAGCCAGGCCTAATGCTCTAGAGTCTAAAGACTCCCTTTGGACCTAGATAACTTGCTAACTGCCTGTTGCTAGCTACTTCTCTTCTCCTTTAAGATAATATAATTGTTAAGCTTTATAGTGCATTTTACCACTAAAGCTTACAGGCAAGGCTAGATTACCTGGCCTCTTAAAGGTTATCAACTAACCTTCCGGATTACTGGAGATCTAGGGTGCTTACATAAGCATATTTAGGTACATTAGGAAGCCCCTTTCTAGAGGATTCTAATGATATCTAAATATACCCTAGATGGGAAGAAACCAGGGAGATACGCCCTGTAGAATTATGTGGAATTCTATAGAAGCAGGATGACGTATGCTCTGGTGGGTCTTAGTGGGTTGATTAGAAATCAACCACTTCCTTTCCTTTCCATT
>AFQZ01001463.1:0-10846 GCA_000222935.2 Aciculosporium take MAFF-241224
CACAATAATAAAAAAGCTGCTTAGAATGCTGCTTTTTTTACTACTAATAAAAAAGCGAAACCAGATGACAGAGAGGCTTATAATACTCTTTCCTTTATAGTATTCTTTATATAAGCACTAAATCCCCTACTCTTTTCCTAATTAACTATAAACTTCTTATAAGATAATGCTTTTAAATATGCCTTATTTCTTAAGGACCCTTATAATTATAATACTAATAAACAACCTTAATAATATATATATCTTATAGATATAAGATATATAGCGGATATATTTTATAGTATACTTCTAGATATAGAAGTATTAGGAATTTTAACTACTGGCTAAGGCTAAGTTAACGCTTTAATAAAAATTATAAAGAACCTTATAATTAAGCATTTCTCTAACTAAAGGACTATTACCTTTAAAGCCAGTACTATGACTTTAACTAGTATTTTAAAGCTTCTAATAATTTTTAGTATAATACCTTTTTATATGCTTAATAGTACTATACTATTTTTATATTTTATTATAAATATAGATAAAATAGGTATTAAACTTAATAATCTTAAGAATCTTTTAATTTAAAGAGATAAAAAGGTACTTATTATTAGGAAATAGGGATATTCTTAGTAAATAGCTAGTTCTTAAGAACCTGCTATCTTTATGCTTTTTAAAGCTAAAATCCGTTAACTTTATTACTAATTTAGTTATTTATTAATTAACTAATTAAATAACCTTCTTACTAGGGCTGGTAAAGAATTTAATAAGGCTAATATAGGGAAAATTATACATGCTTGCCATTAATGCTAAATAAATGCAAAAGCTTTAAGCAGATTTAAATTTACTCTTAAAGACAATTTTAAATTTAACTACGAGGTTTTTATTAATATTATGTAAATTAATAAGAAGCCGGTCTTATATATTATAAATTTAGTAATCTTATTTTAAGCTACCTGATTTCTTAGACCCTAATAATAAAAAGCTTAAGATATTTAAAATGCCCTTAAAGAGTGCTAGATTAATATATATCTTAGACCCCTAAACTGAATAGTCTATAATACTAAAAGGAATTTTACTTTTAGTAAATTTAGGCATTTAGCTTAACTATTATTAATTAATATTAATAAAGTTCCTGTTAAGGCTTATAATAGTATTAGAAAACTTAAGTAATATTATGCCTCTCTTTACAGAGCATATAATATTGTTAAGACTAAAACTAATAGTCTTCTCCTAAAAGAGCAGATATTATAAATAGCTGTTAAAGCAGTTAATAACTTTACTAGTCTAAATAGCCTTATTCCTACCCTTTTAGTCTTTAGAACCTATTTAAGGATAATAAATAATTCCCTTCTAAGCTTTATAGTTACTTAAAGAGCTAAGACACTTTAAAAAGCAATAGATAAAATAAGGTATAGTCTTATAAGGCGCTAAGTCTATAATGCTCTTAACACCTATAACGGCCTAATAACCCTGCTTATATATACTCTTCCCTTAAATTCTAATATATAAGTTTATTATAAAAAAGGTAAATAAACTAGCCTCTATAAGCTTCTCTTAATAAAAGGAAAGACTTATATTATTAAGATGCCTTATAGCCCTATAAAGTTTTAGTTTATAGTTATTAAACTATATATAACCTTACTAAAGGTGGAATCTTTTTATAAGGAAGACCTAGTTTATAAGAAAGACCTAGTTTAAGGTAATAAAAATTATAAGAACCCCCTTAATAACCTAATAACTCTATTATAAAGAGGATGTGAAAAACCCTAAAAACACTTTTAAGTAAAGGCTTTTCTTATTAAGAAAGAAAAGGCTGATTTTTAACTTATAATTAACCTTTATATATAAGGAAAAATTAATATACCTGGAGAACCTTTTAAACTCTCTAATAAAGCAGAGATTAATGCTTTACTAGTAAGGAATGTGTTTAAATTCGTGAAATTTAACCCGGAAAAGCATGGAGGTAAAAGACTCTTTAGCTTATAAATAGTAAGAGAAGTTAAAGGTAAGGTAACGAACTCTTTATATAAAAAGTCATAATATATTATCTAAGGCTATAGTAACTAAGGAAAAGAAGTTATTCTTATGTAGTTCCTAATAATATAAAGAGCTAGTTAAAGGCTTATTATTACTCTTACTTTATTATTAAAAAGAGAAGGCATTACGGCTTAGTTAAGGGATATTATCTAAGCATATGTATAGTTATAAATAAAGCTTAATTATATAATTCTTATAAAGCTTTTAGCACAAATTACATACCTTTACCTGCCAGACGTTATTATAGTTGTAATTAAGCTGCTATATAGAATAGCAGAGGCTGGCATATATTAGTAGTTAACGTACTTTAATTATTATTATCAATGGCTATAGATAATAACCTCTATATATAACCCTTACCTCCTTATTTCTTCTAGCAAAAGCTTGTGTTTTAGAATTATTAAAATGCAGACTAATAATACCTTAGGACTTAGTAATGCTAAGTTTTTTAATTATAAAGAGGTTAAGTTAAAAAACGCCGAATTCCTTGTAAAGCTAAAAGAGAGGTTAATGATTTTAATACTATTAATGTTTAATAGTTATATTTTAAGCAAAGTTAATAATAATACCCTCTTTTTATAATAAAAGGCATAAGGAAGGAAGCTATTATAAGTTAATAACCTAACTAACTAAGCAAAATATATTAAACAGCAAGTATAAGAAGCGTATATTGCTTTAATATATTAACCTAAAGCATCTTATAATCTTTTTATTACTACTTAAATTTAATATTTAGGATTTAATAATATTTTAAGGCTTAATAAAAGACTTTAATAGCAAATTAATAATTAAGACTATAGACTTTAATATATATCTTTCTTACTAAAAAACACTGCTCTTTATATCTTTATTAACAGTTCTTTTGTAAATAATAAAGACCTTAGCTCTTAACTAGGCTATGTAATTATCCTAGGCAATAAAAGGAAGGATAATAATACCTTTAAATTTACCCTTAGAGGAAATATTATAATATATAGCTTAATAAAATCTAAAAAAGTTATAAGAAGTACATTAGCTTTTAAGCTATATAGGATGGTTTAAGGTATTAATATTGCCTATATAATAAGCACTACTTTAAATATTATTACTAACTAAATTAATAAGCTAAGGATCCTAATAATTATATGCACTAACGTTTTCTTATTATATAAGTATATTATTAAGCTAGGGATAATAAAGGAAAAGAGGCTAATAATAAATATTATAGCTTTATAATAGTTATATAAGAAAAGGAAAGTAGCCGAGATCCGCTAGATTAATAGCAATAATAATCCTATAAATATAATAATAAAAGCTTTACTAAACAAAGCTCTTAAGACCTTTATAATAAGAAATAAAGTTTAAATTTATATAAAAGGATAGGTTAAAAGACCTATTACAAGAATTGCCATGGGAGCCGCTGCTGGAGCTACTAAAGATTAGAAAAGTCCTAATTCCCTACCAAATTTAATAATAAATTAAGCGCCTAGTAAAGAACTTAAATTAAATAAATTTAAACGCAATTATAAGCGCCTAATTTAGTAGGATTAAACGTAGGAATTATACTCTTTAGCCCCCCCCCCCCATATAACACTCTTTGCCCTTATAACCATTTGGCCTAAACTAACAAAAGTTATTTATTTAAAGGATGTTTTTCGCTTTACTACTTATTTATTAATATCTGATTATTTAGGGCGTTTTATGTATTTTTTCAGAGCAATTCCTCTTTTTCTTTAATAAAGAGAGAATTTATAAGTGTCAGAATCGCTTATATGGATAATAGAAGGAATACGCCGTATTAACCAGAAATTGTAAGTTATATACAGAATGCACACACCCTAATTAGCTAGATTATAGGTCATGTAACCTGGGGGCTGTACCATGGCTACAACACCACACCTTTGCATTATAGCCTGCTTCTTCCCCTCTTTTAGATATATAGATAAATTAAATATTAAACCCCCTCCCCTATATTTATACTGCAGCATACTTGTAACCTGAGCGTTACCAACAAAATCTATAGCTTTTAGTGCGCTTTAGAATAAAATTATATCCTAAGCTAAAGAAGCTGTACCTAGATTTAACTAAGGGTATAAAGCATAATAAATACCTTAATATAATAGACAGAAAATGCCGTAATTTATATTAAGAAATTAAGGAGTAATAGAAGTCCTATTACTAGGAAAAGACTAAAGGAATAGTAAAAGCCTACCTTTATAATAATAAATCCTTAGATTTAAATAAATCTAAGGGTAAAAGAGTAAAGGCCTACTAGAATTACTATTATAAAAACTATAACTAAAGAAGAGGAGACTGTTTCTAATAGGTTAACTTTTAATAATAATATTCTTATTATATATATATTAAAGAGAGATTAAGCAGCTTAAGGAATTATAACTAAGGAGACTAAAGAAGGCTACTAGTTTTATACTAAAAATAGGTTTGTTAAAATAAACTATAATAAGACTAGAATTAACCTTAAAGGTCCTAATAATATAATAATAATAAACTATACTAACTAGAAGTTAAAAAAGAGAACCTTATAAAGAAGGAAGCAGACCCTTAAATTAAGAAAAGCAGGGCCTATAGCTAAGAAAACTAATCTTAAGGAGATAATAAAAAAAAAAGATTTTTAAAAAAAGAAAATTAAGAAGGGAATTAATTTAAAGAGTAATAAAACCCTTACTAAGGGAATTGATTTTACTTAAGATAATTTAAGTAATAGGAGCATTTAAACTAGGAACCCTATAAAGTTATAGTTCTAGATAATAATCCTAATACTAAAAAGTAGGAGTAGTATTTAGTAGACTCTAGATACTATTTAGCTAAAAAAGGAGGTCTATTAGAAAATAATAAATATAATAAGTCTAACTTTATAAATATATACTTTACTACAGAAGGTAATAAAGCATACCTAACATTTAACTATAACTCTAATAAAGGGAAGTGTCGGAATCGCTCGTATGGATGATAGAAGGAATATGCCGCATTAACTAGGAATTATAGGTTGCACGTAGAATGCACGCACCCTAATTAGCTAGATTACAGGTTATATGACCTAGGGCTGTAACGTGGCTATAACACCACACCTTTATATTATAGCCTGCTTCTTCCTCTCTTTTAGAGACATAGATAAATTAATTATTAAACCCCCCCCCTATATTTATACTATAGCATACTTATAACCTAAGCATTACTAATACTAATTAGTAGTTGCTAATAACTATAGATTTATTAGGTTATATACAGAAGAGACTTATCTAAATGCTTTTACTTATATAACTATAAGAAATTCTAATGTTATGCTAACTAAAGGATTATTTCTTTAATTATTAACTATTAAATCATTTATAATAATAAGAAGACTTATTTCTTATAGATCTTCTTTCTTATTATTAACTATTACTTATTTACAATTAAAACCAGATCTTCACTATTATTTACAGAGAATTAACTAATACTAATAGCTTTAATTAGTACTAAACACAAAGCTTAACTTAAAAATACTAAGATGTCTTTTAGTTAAGGAAAAATAAATGATTTTAATAAATAGCTTTAAAAGAATATTTATAAAAGAGAACTTCTAAAGAGTACCCTTCCTTAAAAACTTTATAAGCACTATTTAATTCTATCCTTAAATTAAACTAAGTTAGTTAATAACATTAATATTAATATAGCTACTAAATAACAGATTAATAACCGTATTATATATACGATTAACTACTACATTCTTAATAAAGGAAAAGGGCATAATCTCCTTATTAACTTCTAGTAAGACTATAAAAATTAAACTAAGGATACTTTTAATAAAATTAATAACAACCTTAAGTATACCTTTTATAATTACCTTAATAATCATAGTATTAAAACAGCTAAAGGATTAAGATTAAATGTCTTTAAAGATCTTATTAATATCTTAAATATTAACCCTAATATAAAATATAAACCTTTATTAGAAAAAGCAACTAAGAAAGGAAAAGAGATTTAATAACTTAAACTTTTTAATAATAAGGACTTTAATAATAAAGATTTTTATTTAACTAAAGACCCTTTCCTAGAACTATAAACCCTAACCGGAATACTTTTTAATAATAATTAAAAAGCCCTTAATACTCTTAAGAGACTTTACTAAAAAGAAAAATAATATTTTAAAGAAGTATATAACTTTATTAATAAGAAGTTACTATATTTTAAAGAGAAATATTCTTAAGCAGGAGTTTCCCCCTTACTTTACCTAAAAGCCTTTCTTATTATACTTTAAGGTAAAGCCTATATATACTTCCTTAAATACTTTAAAGTAAAAATAATCCCATTTAAGGAAATAACTTAGAATATTAGGAATTACTTTAAAACACATAAGAATAAGAGCTTTTATAAAACACAATTTATTAATTTATGCCTTTGCTATATTATTATAGAATATTTAATAAAGAATAAGTTAAAATACCTAGAAATCCTTTTAAACCAACTTATAAAAATATTTAATAGCATTTATAACCCTCTTAAGTAAGATATAATTCTTCTTTATTAAGTATAGTAAGCAATAGAAAATAATAACAATTTTTATAATACTAAATTCAGAAATATACCAACCTTTAAAGGATTTATTAGTAATCTTTAAAATTGCCTTTTAGTAATAAACATACCACTAACCTCTATAAGTTAGTTACTAATAAATACTAATAATAATACCCTTATTGCCTGGTTTACAGACCAGAATACTAGTATAGTAATGTTTACAGACTAATGGTATTTATAAGCTATATATTATAAAAAACCTTAAGCCAGAGTAAGCTTAAAGAAATGCTTTATTTACTTTAAAGAAGGATACTAGTTAACTAATTATCCTGCCTCTAAGCAAAAGAAAACAAAAGCAACTTAGTAAAATAACAAAAAACACCAGAAACCACCCTTTAAACGCCAATACTATACATTCTTATAGGCCTATAAAGGTAAAATAGCCTAACTTACTACTACTAATAATAGTAGTAAGGATAAATATAAAAAAGCCGCTTAAAATGCCGCTTTTCTTATTACTAATAAAAAAGAGAAACTAAACAACAGAGAGGCTTATAATACTCTTTCCTTTATAATATTCTTTATATAAGCACTAAATCCCCTACTCTTTTCCTAATTAACTATAAACTTCTTATAAAATAATGCTTTTAAACATACCTTATTTCTTAAAGACCTCTATAACTGTAATACTAATAAACAACCTTAATAATACATATATCTTATAAATACAAGATATATAGCAGATATATTCTATAGCATACTCCTAGATACAAAAGCATTAGGAATTTCAACTACTAGCTAAGGCTAAGTTAATGCTCTAATAAAGATTATAAAGAACCTTATAATTAAGCATTCTTCTAACTAAAGGACCATTACCTTTAAAGCTAGTACTATAACTTTTACTAGTATTTTAAAGCTTCTAATAATCTTTAGCACAATACCCTTTTATATGCTTAATAATACTATATTATTTTTATATTTTATTATAAACATAAATAAAATAGGTATTAAACTTAATAATCTTAAGAATCTTTTAATCTAAGGAAATAAAAAGGTACTTATTATTAGGAAATAGAAATATCCTTAGTAAACAGCTAGTTCTTAAGAACCTGCCATTTTTATGCTTTTTAAAACTAAGATCTATTAACTTTATTATTAATTTAGTTATCCGTTAATTAACTAATTAAATAACCTTCTTACCAGAGCTAGTAAAGAATTTAACAAGGCTAACATAGGAAGAATTACACATGCTTACCATTAATACTAAATAAACGTAAAAGCTCTAAGCAGATTTAAATTCACTTTTAAAGATAATCTTAAATTTAACTATAAAGTCCTTATTAATATTATGCAAATTAATAAGAAGCCGGTCCTATACGTTATAGATTTAGTAATATTATTTTAAGCTGCCTGCTTTCTTAGACCCTAATAATAAAAAGCTTAAGATATCTAGAATGCCCTTAAAGAGTGCTAGATTAACATATATCTTAGACCCCTAAACTAGATAGTTTATAATACTAAAAGGAATTTTGCTTTTAGTGAATTTAGGTATTTAGCTTAACTATTATTAATTAATATTAATAAAGTTCCTATTAAGGCTTATAATAGCATTGGAAAACTTAAGCAATATTATGCCCCTTTTTACAGAGTATATAATATTATTAAGACTAAAGCTAATAGTCTTCTCCTAAAAGAGCAAATGCTATAAATAGCTGTTAAAGCAGTTAATAACTCTACTAGTCTAAATAGCCTTATTCCTACCCTTTTAGTCTTTAAAACCTATTTAAGGATAATAAATAATTTCCCCCTAAGCTTTATAGTTACCTAAAGAGCTAAGATACTTTAAAAAGTAATAAATAAAGTAAGGCATAGTCTTATAAGGCACTAAGTCTATAATACTCTTAATACCTATAACGGCTTAATAACCCTGTTTATATACACTCTTTCCTTAAATTCTAATATATAAGTTTATTATAAAAAAGGCAGATAAACTAGCCCCTATAAGCTTCTCTTAATAGAAAAAGAGACTTATATTATTAAAATACCTTATAGCCCTATAAAGTTTTAGTTTATAGTTATTAAACTATATATAACCTTACTAGAGGTAGAATCTTCTTATAAAAAAGACCTAGTTTATAAGAAAGACCTGGTTTAAGGTAACGAAAATTATAAGAACCCCCTTAATAACCTAACAACTCTACTATAAAGAGGATATAAAAAACCCTAGAAACACCCTTAAGTAAAGGCTTTTCTTACTAAGAAAGAGAAGGCTGATTTTTAACTTATAATTAACCTTTATATGTAAGGAAAAATCAATATACCTAAATAACCTTTTAAACTCTTTAATAAAGTAAAGATTAATGCTTTACTAGTAAGGAATATATTTAAATTTATAAAATTTAACCTGTAAAGGCATAGAAATAAAAGACTCTTTAGCTTATAAATAGTAAGAGAAGTTAAAGACAAGGTAACTAACTCCCTATATAAAAAGTTATAATATATTATTTAAGGCTATAGCAACCATAGGAAAGAGGTTATTCTTATATAGTTCCTAATAATTTAGAGAGCTAGTTAAAGGCTTATTATTGCCCTTACTTCCTTATTAAAAAAGGAAGGCATTATGGCTTAGTTAAGGGATATTACCTAAGCATATATGTAGTTATAGATAAAGCTTAATTGTATAATTCTTATAAAGCTTTTAGTATAAATTGCATACCTTTACCCGCCAGACGTTATTATAGTCATAATTAAGCTACTATACGGAATAGTAAAGGCTGGCATACATTAATAGTTAACGTATTTTAATTATTATTATTAGAAACTATAGATAATAACCTTTATATATAACCCTTATTTTCTTATTTCTTCTAGTAAAAGCTTGTGTTTTAGAATTATTAAAATGCAGACTAATAATATCTTAGGACTTAGTAATACTAAGTTTTTTAATTATAAAGAGATTAAGTTAAAAAACGCTAAATTCCTTATAAAGCTAAAAGAAAGGTTAATGATTTTAATACTATTAATGTTTAATAGTTGCATTTTAAGTAAAGTTAATAATAACACCTTCTTTTTATAATAAAAGGCATAAGAAAGAAAGCTATTATAAGTTAATAACCCGATTAACTAAGCAAAATATATTAAATAGCAAGCATAAGAAGCGTATATTACTTTAATATATTAACCTAAAGCATTTTATAATCTTTCTATTACTACCTAAGTCTAATATCCAGGATTTAATAATATTTTAAGGCTTAATAAAAGACTTTAATAGTAAATTAATAATTAAGACTATAGACTTTAATATATATCTCTCTTACTAGAAAACGCTGCTTTTTATATCTTTATTAATAGTTTTTTTATAAATAATAAAGACCTTAGCTCTTAACTAGGCTATATAATTATCCTAGGCAATAAAAGGAAGGATAATAATACCTTTAAATTTACCCTTAGAGGAAATATTATAATATATAGCTTAATAAAATCTAAAAGAGTTATAAGAAGTGTATTAGCTTTTAAGCTATATAGGATGGTTTAAGGTATTAATATTACCTATATAATAAGCACTACTTTAAATATTATTACTAACTAAATTAATAAGCTAAGAATCCTAATAATTATATACACTAACTCTTTCTTACTATATAAGTATATTATTAAGCTAGGGATAATAAAGAAAAAGAAGCTAATAATTAATATTATAGCTTTATAGTAGTTATATAAGAGGAGGGAAGTAGCTAAGATATACTGGATTAATAGCAATAATAATTCTGTAGATATAATAATAAAAGCTTTATTAAATAAAGCTCTTAAGACCTTTATAATAAAGAATAAAGCCTGAATTCATATAAAAGGATGGGTTAAAAGACCTATTATAAGAATTACTATAAGAGCCGCTGCTAGAGCCGCTAAAGAATAAAAAAGTCCTAATTCCTTACTAAAGTTAATAGCAAATTAAGCACCTAATAAAGAGTTTAAATTCGATGAATTCGAACGCAATTATAAGCGCCCAATTTAGTAGGATTAAACGCGGGAATTACACTCTTTAGCCCCCCCTCCCATAACACTTTTTAGCCCTCACAACCATTTGACCTGGACTAACAAAAGTTATTTATTTAAAGGATGTTTTTTTGCTTTACTACTTGTTTATTAATATCTGATTATTTAGGGCGTTTTATGTATTTTTTTAAAGCGATTCCTCTTTTTCTTTAATAAAGAGAGAATTTATAAGTGTTAGAATCGCTTATATAAATAATAAAAGGAATACGCCATATTAACTAGAAATTATAGGTTATATGCAGAATACACACACCCTAATTAGCTGGATTATTAG
>AFQZ01001462.1:0-10854 GCA_000222935.2 Aciculosporium take MAFF-241224
CCCTGCCGGGGGCCGCCTGCGGCGAGCTCCCGCCTCCGGCGGACCTCCCCTTGCTATATTATCAAAAAACTGTAATGTAATCCTCCCTCGCAAACATCCCTCCGGCGGCATGTCCACACCCATGGATCCAATCCACACATCACACCCACATCAGATTCACAGATCCAACCCCCCTTCCCCTACACGACGACAACCCCCGTCCCGCTCCCCCCCCTCCTGCCCCCCTCCTTGCCCCTGAACAAGGCCTTGAGCATGTTCTCCCCCTGGCTCTCCGCCTTGGGCCGAGAAATGAGCTCCATCTCCGGGGTGCTCCGTCTGCGGTCCTCGATCATCCTCATGCCCGGGCGCGCCTTGTCCTCCTCGGCATCAACGCCGCGGAGGCGTCGTCGCCGTCGCGCGGTGCTGAGGTCCGAGTCGCCGGCGATGCTCTCGGCTGTGGCTCTCCGGCTGGGACCCTGCTTCTGGCCTTCCCTTTCCCTTTCCCTTTCCCTTTCCTTTTCCTTGCTCCTCCCCGACGACTTTTCCGTCTTGACCGTCTTGCTCGACTTTTCCGTCTTGCTCGATCTCGCCGTCTTGACCGTCTTGGCCGTCTTGGCCGTCCGCGCACTCCCCCGCGAGCAAGCATCAAGGTCGTCCCCCCCCCCAAGCCTGTTGTCCCTCCGCGCCCGCTCCGCCCTCGGCGTGATGAGCTCAATCTCGGCACTCTCATTATCCGCGCCGGGGGGCAGAATCCCCCTCCGCCACGTCTCAATGGTGCTCAGGTCGTCGTCCACGATGAGCGCCTCGTCGATGCCCTGCCCTGCGTGGGTGGGCGCCTCGCTCTGGCACCGCCGCAGCGCGGGTCTGTCCCCCCGGGTGGTCTCGGGCCATGCCAGCGCTCCGCGGTTTCCGGGAGCAGAAGAAGAGGAAGGCCGGAGTAGTAGTTTCTGCTGCTGCTGCTGCTGCTGCTGCTGCTCGTGCACCCGCTTGATGATCTTCCACCCGCCAAACATGACGACCGTGAGCCCCACGGCGATGCTGCTCCCGATGAGAAACTGCGGCGAGGCGAGGAGCGAAAAGACAGCCGGGGAGGCGCCCTTGAGGAAGCCGACAAAGGAGGGGGTCATCTTGCCCACGACGGAGGAGAGCTCCGCGAGGGTCAGGGCGACGGCGGCCGCCGCATCGGGCCTCTCCTGGAGGTGCTTGATGATGGAGGAGGCCGAGTGCTGCAGGCAGTGGGCCTCGTCGAGGAGGTGCTCGACGCGGCGCACGAGCTGCTTCGCCAGCGTCTCGTCTTCTTCCCCCGTGGCCTCGAAATCCAGGTCGACCCTTTCTGCCAGATCGGGGGGCACGTCCCCGTAGGCAAGGTGCATGTCGATTTCCTTGCCGGCGGACGGCGGACGCCCGGCCATGTCCGGTTCGGAGAGCCGCCTCCGCGGCACGAGCGAGCTCTGGGTCCGCCAAGCCGCGGGCGCGTCGGCGATCCTCGTGTCGCACTGCGTCAGGTTCATCCACGAGATGCGGCTGTCCTTGGGGAGCGTCTCGGCGTACGGACTGCGGTACGCCCTGCGCGGCGGAGCCCGTTGGCTCGGCGCCGTGCTGGATATCTCGCTCAGCGTCCGGAGATTGCTCGCCGTCAGCGGGGGCCGACTCCCGCGGCCCTCTTTCCCCTCCAGCTCTCGTTGCTGTTGTTTCGCAGCGGCGCGGGAAGGATGCCGCGAGCTCGCCTCGCTGTGTGCATCGTGGGAGCGCAGCCGGCGGCGGCGGCTGCCGCCCTCCTGATCGTCGGGGTCTCGGCCGCAGTCGTACTCGGTGTAGTGCTCGGGCTCGTGGGTGGCGTGGCGGGCGAGGGTCCGCGGGCGGTGAGCATGGTGGCCGTCTCGGCGCCGCGTCGTGCTTGACGGGTGGTCAAGGGTTTCGGCGCGCTTCAGCGCTCTGATCTCGGCCTTTTTCTCGTGGTAGGAGGCTTTGGCGTCTTTGAAGAGGGAGACGAGCTGTCTTCCCTGTTGGAGAGAGAGAGTGGTGGTTAGTCTGTCGAGTCTGGTGGTCGTGTTGCACGTTTTCCTCGAGGGGAGAGGAGGGAAACGTAAAAAAGGGGGTTTTTTTTTTTTCAATTTTTTTTTCTCAATTTTTTTCAAAATTTTTTTATTCAAGAAAACGTACGGTGCTAATAATGTTGCCCGAGTTGTTGACAATGGTGATGGTCTGTTCAAGAGGCATATTGACCAATCGTCGTCTCGCTGCCTCGCCCTTGGTCTTGAGGCGAGCTCGTCTCGACGTGCCGTGCCGGCTGGCCGTTACGGCCCTTTTTGCTCAAAACCGGAGAGGAGGCAAAAGAAGCCGTGGTTTTCATAACGAACAAGCACCCAGAGCGAGAGCGTGAAGAAACGGAGAAGAAGAAAAAGCGAGTCAAAAAAAAAAAAAGAAAAACAAGAAAAAAAAATAAATAAAAAAGAAGAGAAAAAAAAAGAAGAGAAAAAAAAAGGAACAGAGAAAGGAAAAAAGAAGAAGCGGTGTTGAATCACGACACGACAACGGTGGAATACCGTGTCCCTGTCCCTTTCTGTCCCGCCTCCCAAACGTCAAAGTCTCGAGCTCAACGTACTCGTGCACGTGCGTACGTCCGGCCGTGTCAAAGGGCCCCCCCTCCCCACTCGAATATGTCGGTGAACGATGAATGAAGCCCGGCAGCGTACGTGCAGCAGAGCACGTATCGATCGACGATGACTGGGAGGAGGAAGTCGGGACCGAGCTGGAGGGGAGGAGACCGCCTGCAGCCCCACCGCCATCCATCCATCCATCCATCCACCACAGCGCGGGAACCAGACGGGCGCAGGGGGGGGGGCCGGGGGTGGATCGGGGATGGGCGCCACTGGACGAGGGCCTCCGCTCAGTGGTCGGATCGAAGCGGAGTGCACCTGGGCAGCCCGACCCAATGGCAGCTGGGGCACAGGCTGGGCCGAGGCGGGTGGGCATCCATCCATCCATCCAACCAACCCCCTGTGGCTGCTGCCCAACCTGTCTCTTAGGTACCTACCTAGGTACCTACTTAACCTAGGTACCTACTTAGGTACCTACTTAGGTATCTTGGGCTGGTGCTCTTCTAGTTCTAACCGACCAGCCGCCCCCAACGTCAGCGCCAAAGAACAAACAGGCCCGTCACCACATCCATCCGTCCTCGCTCAGCCCAGCCACGACGCAGAGTTCCCCGGGGATCCTCGAACCCCCCCCCCCCTCCCTCCCCCCCCCCCCCTCCCCTCCCTCCCTCCACAAATCACGGCATCTACCCCAACCCAGTCACGACAACCTCACGTTCCCAAAGCCAAGGCACGCATCCTACAATTCAATTAAAAGCGGCCCTCATGAAAAGGCCCAACCACGGAACATCGCCCCGCAAAGATTTAAAAAAAAAACACACAATCCCAAACCTTTCCATCATGAACACGCAGGTTCGTGACCAAGTCGCACGAGCACAGCAATCATCAATACACATTGAATGCCCATATCCATCATCTCAAAAGAAAAAAAAAAAAAAAAAAAAAGACAGCAACAACAACAACAAAGCTCGGGTCCTCAACCCTCCGTGAATGCAATCATTGAGCAATGCCATATCCATCCCTTTTTCAAATGTCGTCACGCTGATTTTTCATGCCTTTCAACTCTAAAACTTTTTCATCAAGATGCGCGTCGCCCAATGTGGTCTCGAAAAAAAAAACAAGAAAAATAAAAAGAAATCTCATAGCGCACCGTCTTCGACGATTTCCCGTACTTCATGCTCGTTCAACAATGTCCGCTTCCCCAGCTCTTCCACTGCCTGACCATCACGGATGGCCCCAAAGTCCAAAATCTACGTTTTCCAACGTGTCAGCACAAGCTGCTTCTCTCCTTCCGCTCTGGTCCCGGGAGACCATGAAAGAAACAGGGGGCGGCGGCTTTCCATACCTCGATATACGTCAGTTGATCTCGCTGCACCGCGGCCACACACCTCCTCTCGTTAAACTTGACTTGCCAGACACCCGTCAAATCTGTCAACAAATCCTTCACCATTTCCCCATCCCTGACGTCCCACATCTTGACCGTCTTTTCGCTGCCACTGATAATCTTTTGTCCGTCATGTTGAAAGCAAGTAATCGCCCCCGTATGTGCCATGAGCGTGTTTCTGCATCGTCCGTCTTCCGGATTCCAGACACGCAGAGTAGAGTCTGCCGCGGCGGAGACGAGCCGGTCATCGCGGAGGTCCAGGAGCCCCACGAGGAGCGAGTGGCCCTCGAGCGTGTGCAGACAGGCGCCCGTGTTGAGATCCCAAATCTTGACAAGCGAATCCATGGAGCCCGAGATGCACCGGTTGCGCTGCTTGTCAAGCACAACCGAGTACACCTTTTGCGAGTGCCCGCGGAGCACGAGCAAGCACTCGCCCGTGCTGATCTTCCACACACGGACCGTGCTGTCGTAGGAGCCGCTCACCAGCGTGTCGCCGTAGGCAGAAATGGCCCGCACAGAATGCGTGTGCCCCGTCAAGACGCGGATGAAATAAGGACAGTCGGCTTCCTGCGCGGGGGGTCCCGTCTGGATGTACCGTCGGGAGCCGGATAGGGGAAGCCGCCACACCCTGAGCTGGCTGTCACGCGAGCCCGTAATGATCAAAGGCTTTTCCGGCCTCACCACCTTGCGGCCCTGGCCATCTCTGCCCAAATTCGTGGGCAGGAGGATCTGCAGACATCGCACCGTGCTCGTGTGCCCGTAAAAGACCTGCTGGCAAACACCCCGCTCGATATCCCATACGCGGACCGACCTGTCGGTCGAGCCGGATACAAGAATATTGCCCTCGTACTGCAAAGCCCAGACGCCGCCCTCGTGGCCCTCGAGCTTCTTTCGCAGCTTGCCCGTCTTGGTGTCGTAGATGTGGATCAGCGTGTCATCACTGCCCGTTATAATCTTGTCGTCGTCAAATTGTAAGCACGTAATCACATGGCGAGGATGAGCCGCAAACGCCACGTGGTTTGGCTTGACCTGGCCGCTCGTCCAGCTCTCGCGAATCATGTGGTGGCGACGATAGATGGACTTGAAGAGATGGAGGTGCCGGAGACTCGGCAGTCCCAGCTGAGGATCCGGGACGGCAGCCGCCGCCGCGCTGGCGGCTGTGAGCGGGCCCTCCGACTTGTGTTGCTTGACCTCGCCTGCGTCCCGGACCCCGCCTTGCGACGAGCCGGCTCGGCGCTTCGACCGTTCCGATGTTCCGGCGTACGTGGTCAAGGCTCGCTTCCGCTTCGACGTCCTCGACGACTTGGTCACCGTCTCACTCCTCAAAGCCCGCTTCAGCTCATATTCCGACGCGGTAAGACGCCCGTGCGTGCTGAGATCTCTTTCGTATTCAAAGGCTCCTACAGGATCTTGCCAGCCCCAACCCTGCACAATGGCCTTGGTCAGCTCTTCCGGCGCCATGTGATAACCATCCCTGTCCAAGAGCTCTTTCCAGCCCGTTTCGTTGCGGTCGACAATGTTGCGCCAGTGCTTCGACGCTTGCGCAGCTCGGCACAGGTCTCGATGCTCCAGATAGGCAAGCACATGGTACCCAAGCTCCAACGGAAGCTGTTTGAGAAAATCGCACCTGAGGACCGGGTCCACGGCATTGTTCACGACCCGCAACGTAGGAATCGGGCATCGACGCAAAAACTGGAACATCATATACGACTTCATATCCGTCTTCAACGAATCAAACGCCTCGAGAAGGCCTAGCGTGTCCAAGGCAAGAGGACGGCGAGAATCCCCAAGCGGCGATTGCTTCAAGGTTCGGCTGTCGCCACGTGCTTGGGAAAATCGAGCCAATTGCACTTCTTTGAAAGCTTGCTGAGAATGGGCCTCGTCGGACCACGACAGGCCGTCCTCGCTCATTGATGTGTGAAGATTGGACGGAGCGCCGCTCTCAGACTGCGTCGTGTGTAGCTGTGAGGCGGCCAACGTCGGCGATAGTCTTGGACTGGGTAAGCTGGCATCCTGTGCGGCCACCGCGTCAATGGTGGGCCGGTGATGAGCAGCAGCGCGAAGCGAGTCCTGGAGCGAGTCATCTGGATCCGCGTCTGCAAAGGGTTCGTTATAAGTCTCCGTGACGGGGGGCGTGGCCACATTGCTGCTGAAGACGGTATGTGAATCGCTTCCTGCCGGACTAGCGGCATCACGTCCGCCGCCCAGCACCTGGGGTGGATCAGGAGATGCCCGGAGACGTTCCGCTTGAGAGAACCGGCTACGTTGGGAGGCGCTCGTGGGCTCGGTGTTTTCGGGTGTGGCCAAAAAGCCTGATCCGCCCCGAGACAGTCTTTCTCCGACATCGTGACGGCCCGACCTGAGGGTGTCATTGGCGGTTCTCTCGCCGCCATGAGCAGCAGCTGCAGACGTGGAGGCCACTTGCGTATGCCTCAGTTTATCGGATACAGCGTGGAGGTTGGACGACCTCGCTACGCTTTGAGATAGTCTGGGAAACAAAGAACGTCCCAAAGGCGCTTGAGAGGCAGCGGCACTTGATGATTCCGCGAAGCCTTGGCCATGTTGTCGAGTCTGTCGAGTCTGTCGCGGGTACGCTTCAGAGGGAGAACGCGAGGGCAGTCGGCTGCTTCGACCGTGTATGGGCGTTTTTTGAAGGCCCGGTTCGACCATAACAGCAGTCGGCGTCAAAGTTCCAGTCACTGGTGATTTCAACTGTTTTTTTTTTTTTAAAAAAAAAAATCAAAACACATGGTCAGCTTGGACGGGATCAAAAACAGCAATGTCACGACGTGTCCCTTCTCGGTCGTTTGCTCCATTTTAAACGTTCCTTCAAGCAAGAAAAGCCGCCTGGGTTGTATCTGCGATCACGTACCAAGTTTGCAACCTTTTTTCCAACGTCGAGCCTCTGTAGTTGACCGTCTCCATCGTCCTCATCCAAGGGTTCGTCCTTCAGTGGCTCTCCGTCAAACTCGACATAAGAAAACTCCAACAGCTCGGGCGGTGTCGGCTTCGATGCTAATGGATACTCCTTCCGATCGAGAGTCTTCAGCGGGGCCGGCTCGCAGAGGAAAACACGGGGAAACTTTCGAGTCAGACGGGTGGTGGTGGTGACGGTCTTGGTCTCGAAGCACTCGCTGACCTGGAGCTGAAACCGCCCGTCATTTTCCTCGTCTTCCTCGGTGATGTTGACCGACACATTCTGGGCGCCCCGAGGCTGCCGTGGCTCTCCTGGCTGGCTGGAGGGCTTAGGCGGCCGTGTCATTGCCGGTTTCTCGCCTGCGAGGAAAACAGTGTCGAGCCCGGCAGACAAGAGGAGGTGACGATGTTTTCAGCGTCGGGCAGCTGAGCCCCGACGTCGAAAATTGACACACACAACGATGGCACGAGACGACGGACAGCGTGGTGATGATCGAGCAGGGCGTCCGTCTGCGGTGCACAAGGTTGTATGTATGTTCTGTATGGAGCAGGCCTCGTTGGATCGTCGTCGGACTTGTTTGGCGAGACAAGAAAACGGGCGCGTGAGGCTCGCGCTGAACGGAGCAGGCGGCGGCCAGAAGGGCGACGGCTGGATTCAGTTGAGGGCCCGCCAAAAGGAGAGGCCGAAAGTGGGCACCAGGCGACTGGCAGGGCAGGAGCGGGCCACATGAATGGAGGAGACAGGCATCGGCCACGGGGGGGCACCACCACATCACCACGGGGGGCACCACCACATCACCACGGGGGGCACCACCCACGCATGGACGGCAGCACCACGGGCAGCACCACGGGCAGCACCACGGGCAGCACCACGGGCAGCACCGCGGGCAGCACCGCGGGCAGCACCGCGGGCACCACCACATGGGGGCAACATGAACTTGCAGGCGTCCCCGCAGCCAGCCCTCCAGCCCTCCAGCCCTCCAGCACACAGCCTGGCTCTGCTCTTGCTGCCTCGAGTCAAGTTGAAAGCGGACCGCGTGCGCCGTGGAGTCGGCAATTCTAGCACCCGACGCCATCATCACCATGCAGGTGTAGGTGTGCACCTCCGCACTCGAACCAAACGTCCCTCCACATGGCCAGCATGACGGGAGCGTCTCGACCTCGATTCTCGGAACAGTCAGCACGGGCGCGAATGCATGTTCTGTACCCGTCAGCACATGCGGTGCGATCCCCGCTCGGTGCTGCATCCTCGACAGCATGCAGGCGGTGATGTGGTGGATGAGGTGATGCCTGCCGCATATCCAGCCCGAATGTCGTCGCGTCTCTCTCCGCACATGTCTTGTGCCACATCAAGTCAGCGAGAAGGCGACGGCTTCTGAGCAAGCCGCATCCTCGGGAAAAATGCACCTCCATCGTGGTCTGGTTGGCAAAGCACTCGGTTGGTTTCCCTCAGAAGCACCCAATATTTGGTCCATGGCGAACCGCCCACGCCGTCTCCACGTATGTGAGACTCTGAAGAAAAAGCAGAAGGAAAGGAGGAAAGAAGAAAGAAGGAAGAGATGAACGGCCAATGTTCGCTCGCTCGCATGCGGTTTATCCCAGCCTTACGATTTCCCGAGACTCGCTTATTAATATATAATTGCCAATTGGACATCCGCCTCACTTTACGCTGCTAGAGGCCCGTCCAAAGTCTCGCCATTTTGGCCAAGCCTGGCTTGGCTGGCCGGAGACGCCAAAATAAATGTCACCACGTACGTCTCTTTCACTTTTGGCTACCATGCGGACCCACCAGACGGGTCACCAGACGCGACGGCTCTCCCACGCGACGCAGGACCACGAAACCTCGTCCTGCGCTGGCTTTCCCTCCATTTCAAGGCCTGAAAGATGACTCGTTGCTTGAGGGGAAATGGTTGTTTATTGCTTGTTGTTAGAGCCGAGCTAGTCGATTTCCCATGCCCCATTCTATCTCATGTTTCCTTGTCATTCATCCACGTGACCCAATCCTCCCTCAACAGGCCTGAGGCCAATTTATAGGCACGCACAATCCTCGGCAACACATCCATCATGATACGCCCATCTTCCATCGTTCAAGATGACACGGAATGGGCAAGATGGTGGACGCGGGAGGCAACAGCGAACAAGGGTCCTGCATCCGTCCTCCCTCGGCTTGTTCTTCTCAGACAGAGAGCAAAAGAGCGAGCACCCACAACCATCGGCGAAGCGGCCAAGTTCCGCTTGCCAGTGGTTCGATGGGAATGCCCATCGCCTGCCTTCCCCGAGCTTCCCCATGATGGCAGATCAGAAGGTCGGGAAATGGATCTGCAGCAAGAGTCCTAATGGAGCGTGAGCCCTTGACGGCTATCAACTTGTGTACTTGTCATGGATCAGGCATTGAGGCAAGTACGGTAGCGGCCAGGATTTCAATCATGCCACGGAGGGGACATGTCCAGATATGAAGACATGTCAAATACCACCGCATTTCATTGCGATCAAGCCCTCGTACCAAAAAAGGTACACGGTCTTCCATGACTAGTGATCCACCAGCTCGAATACTAGAGCCCTCGAAAAGCATCATGGCCGCGCACAAGCTCGTCTTCCACGCTGACCACATCGGCTCCCTCATTCGCCCGCCAACCCTCTCCAAGCTCCAAGACCAGGCCGATGCTGGCACCATGACGCCCTCGGAGCTGCGCGACGGCCAGCGCGCCGCCATTGCCGATATCGTGGACAAGCAGCGCTCCCACGGCGTCCGGGCCATCTCGTCGGGCGAATTCGACCGCAAGTACTACTTCTCGGGCTTTTTCGAGAAGCTCGGCGGCTTCCGCGTCGTCAGCCCCGTACCCTGGGACCTCGCCCGCTTGTCGGCGCCGCCCATGGCGGCGCTCAAAAAGGCCGGCAAGCAGTACATGATGGCCGCCGTGTGCCACGGCAAGATTCGCTTCGAAACGAGCCCCTACCTCGAGAACTGGAAGCTCCTGCGGGACGCGGTGCCGCCGGAGCTCTGGGCGGACTGCAAGTTCACCATGCCGCCACCGTGCTACTTCCATCTGCGTCTCGCGCCGGGCAAGTCGTACGATGCGGGCGTGTACGCAGATGACGGGGCATTTTTTTCTGACCTGGCCGCCGCGTACAGGCAGGAGATTAGGACGCTGTATGATGCTGGGCTGCGAAACTTGCAGATCGACGACCCGACGCTGGCGTATTTCTGCTCGGATGAGATGGTTGCTTCATTGAGGACCGAGGGAATTGATCCCGATGAACTGTTGGACGTGTATCTAAAGGCGCATAACGATTGTATTGCCGGTCGGCCAGCTGATATGCATATTGGGTTGCATGTCTGTCGCGGTGAGTTTTCCATGATTTCGTCGTCGGACTCGCTCGCCTTTTTTTCCCTTGTTCTTGCCTTGTTGATGTTGTTTCCCATTCAAGACCTCTGGTATCTCTTCTACGGCCGACGAGTGTTTTTGCTCAACGAACGAGTAATTGATGCAATGCAGGAAACTTTTCCCAATCAGTGCACTTTAGCGAGGGATCCTACGAAAGAATCGCGCACCGCTTCTTCACCACGCTCAACTACGACACCTTCTTCCTCGAGTACGACGACAGGCGCTCGGGCGGCTTCGAGCCCCTCCGCTTCCTGCCGGCGGGCAAGAACGTCGTCCTGGGCGTGGTGACAACCAAGGACCCGGCGCTAGAAGACGTGCGGGCCGTCAAGAAGCGCGTAGTCGAGGCGGCAGAGGTCATTGCGCGGGGCCAGGGGCGGGGCGTCGAGCAGGTCATGGCCAACATTGGCGTGAGCCCGCAGTGTGGGTTTGCGAGCGTGGCGACGGGCGCCGAGGGGATGACGGAGGAGGTGATGTTTGCCAAGCTGGGGCTTGTGAAGGAGATTGCGCGGGAGTTGTGGGCGGAGGGGTGATTTTGTTTTTTTTTTTTTTTTTTTTTTTTTGCGTATAACACACACACACACACACACACACA
>AFQZ01001461.1:0-10865 GCA_000222935.2 Aciculosporium take MAFF-241224
ACACACACACACACATATATATATATATATATATATATATATATATACATACACACACACACACACACACATATATATATATATATATACACTCACGAAACTATAAATCAGTCATGCAGACTATGCTCCCGTCTAGTTGTTGCAACAAAAGTGGGTGGCTGACAGTTTGTACTCATCGTCTACCAAATGCACAACATACTTGTCTGATCCCAACAAATGTCGATGGACGACATTCCGTCCCGATCGTCTACCAAATGCACGTGCAAGCATGAAAGAAAAAAATGAAGAAAAAAATGAAAACAAAGGCAACAGAGGCAACAAAACCTCAGGCCCAGTCTATCATCGCCCATCATCCACCACACCTGCCACGCCCTACACACGCCGCGTAATCATGTCATCCCGCGAAGGCCCAGTGCCGATCCAGCCAATCTTGACCTGTGCGTGCGCGCAAACCAGTCAGCCGGTGCCCGTGGGCCGCAAAAAAGGGGAACACGCAGCATACTCACACCGACAAAATCCTCAATAAACTCGACATAGGCGCGTGCCTGCTTCGGCAGGTCATACTAGCGAGACACGAAGAATTGATTAGTCTGGCTCGCGCCCGGAGAAAAGAAAGGCACACCCTCTCGTCGCTTACGTAGGTCTTGGCGTGCGTCGTGGGCCTTTGCCACCCCTCAAACTCCTTGTACACGACTTGGCACCTTTCCAGGTAGCCCAGGTCGGCGGGGAAGTAGTCGAGCTCCCCGCCCTCGGGGGACGTGTAGGCAACGGCCACCTTGATGGTGGGAAAGGTGTCGAGCACGTCCAGCTTGGTGAGGTTGAGGCGCGTGTAGTGGTTGACGGCGGCCGAGTACTTGAGGACGACGAGGTCGAGCCAGCCGCAGCGACGTCTTCGTCCCGTGCTGACGCCCCATTCGCGGCCGATCTCCTGCAAGCTCGTCCCGACGTCTTGGACATCCTCCGTCTTGAATGGCCCGCCACCGACCCGGGTCGTGTAGGCCTTGACAACACCAATGACGTTGTCAATCTTGGTCGGGTTGATGGCGAGGCCGGTGATGATGCCGCCGAGGCCCGTGTTGGAGCTCGTCACGTAGGGGTATGTGCCGTAGTCAATGTCCAGCATCAGCGCGTTGGCGGCCTCGATCAGGATCTTCTCGTCTCGATCCTGCGCATTCTTCATGAACTGGACGGCGTCGACGCAGTAAGGGGCGAGCTTCACGCGGTACTCCTTGAACCGGGCAATCTCCTCCTCGACATGGTACTTGAGCAGGTCTCCGTATCGCTTCTTGTAGCCCGCGGCAAGCAGGCGCAGCTTGCGCTCAAACGTGGGCTCGTCGAAAATCTCGTGGATTCGAACACCGCTGCGGGCAAACTTTGTCGACGCCGAAGGCCCGATGCCGCGACCGGTGGTGCCGATCCTGCGCTCTCCCAGTTCGATCTCCTCGAGGCCGTCCACGGCGGCGTGGAGGTCAAAGTTGACCTGGCAACGATCGGAAACCAGGATCCGATCCGTGGTATCCAGCCCCTTGTCGTGAAGCTCGCCGAGCTCTTTGAAGAAGCTGGGCACGTGGAAGAGGACGCCGGAACCGATGAGATTGACGCAGTGCGGGTTGACGAGTCCGGATGGCAGCAGGTGGAAGCTGTACGAGACGCCATCTGCGACAATGGAATGACCGGCATTGTGCCCGCCTGCCGCTCGGGCGCAGAGCTTGGTGTCGGAGCAAAGGATATCGGTCAGCTTCCCCTTGCCCTCGTCTCCCCATTGGGAGCCAAGCACTATCGTGGCCATGGTGTAGAGCACGGATGCGTCTGGTCAACAAGGACACTGAGGTAGCGAGCGACCTGGTGGTGAGCAAGACGCCCAAGATTTCAAGCGTGACGGGAGAAACAACGAGGCCAAAAATCTTGGAAAAACTATGCCCCGCGATTCACAATGGCCGATTGCGGCAGAGTTGGACAATGATGGCGGGGCAGTTTGGCACAAGAGGGGCACGGAATTGGGGTGGGTCCAATCAGGCTGCGGTCCAATCAGGCTGCAGTCCAATCAGGCTGCAGTCCAGGCGAGGTGCAGAAGTGCACTGCCATTGGCGCTCCTCACCGATCCCGTCATCCTGTGAGCCGCCGTCGGCTGATGCTGGGGCTTGAATGATTCGACCGGGTGCTGCCAGCTCGGTCATGGCGTGCGCTCGGAGCAGAAAAACAGCCTGTACTGGTTGATCTACATGCAGTGCCAGTGGCTGGTTCTGGCACGAAATCAGTTCTCGCACGAAATCAGTTCCCGCACGAAATCAGCTTCCACCCAAGGTCTTGTTCCACTTTTGTTCCCCAAGCGCGCTTGTCGTCATTGGTCAATGGGATTCCCATCCTGTTCTGGGGGTTCGCAAACCCGTCTCATTCTTGAGCCAATGAAAAACGGGAACGAAGGATGCTCTGCCGCCATGTCGACCAAGTTTTCGTTCCACCCCAGAGGGGCCACGTTGACGGAAATAATCTGTCTGCGCACGCCCGGCCCGCGCAATCACATCAAATCATATCCATCACAAAGGACCTTGCCACGTGCCTAGGCGACGCCAATGATTTCGCAAACGATAGCTGCCGGTACGCGATTGTAGCCCAACGGAACGTTTCATGCCGTGCTACACGCCATGTGCTACACGGCGCACGCCACGTGACATTCAAAGAACGTCTCGGCATGGACGGCGCGCATCCGGCTCGTCTTGTGCAACGCTTCTGTGAGGGGGCAAGGCGTCTCCTGGCCTTCATCTGCCCCGAGAAGGAAATGACTTGACGTGTCGTGAGAAGAAGCAAGAATGATTCCGTGTCGACGAGCGGGACGACGCCGGTGTGTCAAGATGGCCGGTGGAGGGGTCAGACGTCTGCTAGACGGCCTGGCAATTCAGAACAAGACCCATGCAAGCACGACAGGTTGATGAGAGCATGACAGGTTGATGACATGTTGATGAGAGCATGCCATGTTGATGAGAGCATGAAGCAGATCGTTCAAGCCTGTATTGGATTCGTTCAGACTGCACGTGATTTTTGTTGGCTGTCGTGTCGTCGTCCCATGGACTTGTGACTTGACTTGACTCGGGCAAGAACCTTGGTGGGTAGGAAAAATCTTACCTGCAGCAGCCTTGACGCGACCATCAAGGTCCGCGCCAACTTCCAAGATTTCGACACGTTCAGAGCATCCATGGCATGCCTGCCTCCGCACTCACCAACCAAGCCACCTTGGCCAGACGTTCAGGAACAACCATCAGGGGCGGCTTGCGTCATGATCAATGTGGTGAAATGGTGCCTTCTCCATACCTCATCCTGCACATCCGCCGTCACCACAGACGTGTCAGACCAAGCGCCCGCCAGACCAAGCGCCCGCCAGACCGTGCTTGCAGAACGTGGCGACGGACAAGCCTTGCTTTCAACCCACAGCTGTTACTTTACCTACCTCATCAAGGTGCAACGTTCCGCCTCTTTCTTGGTCCCAAAGCTTCTCTCACTTGGCCCCAAAGCCACTCGTTTGGTCCCAGGGCCTCTCATTTTGTCTCCAAGTCTCTCGCTGCTGTCGCAACTTCTGCCATCCTCATGAATCATCCCATCTACATATACATTAATGCCCCGCTCCATCGCCTTCTTCGCCGTGGAAAGCAAAACATAGAAACAAAGGGAACAGCGTACGGGAAATCAGTCATACATATTAAGCCTATCCCCCAAGGCCAGCGACGGCCGATTGCCGGAACCGAATATTCACATCCTATTTTTCAGGCGACAGACAAAGTTGCGGTCGGCAGCATTCTGCCGATTACACCTGCAGGGTTGGGATAAAAAGACCCGTTGGGTGTAGATTGTCCATCAAGGTGTCTGACTCGCTGTTCGCAAGGTCTTCCTGGGAATTCTGCCAACCAACGACGACGCTTACTACTCATGTAGGTAGGTAGTTCCAAGACTCTCGATTCATAGACACAAGGCTCTCGTTTTTATACCCAAGTCCTGCCCCGACGTGCGTATCGTTGTTCAGCTTATGCAGGAACCCGCTGCCTCGAAAAAAGTTCGGAAGAAACGACGCTTGTTACCGCTGCCGCTCGCCATTACCCGCTTCGTCGCGTCGCGCCAAGAGTTTGACGTGGACTAGGAAGCTGTGCGAACAGACCAGGATTGTTTGAGAACTTGCTAGTGTCGTGAGAAAAAGACCAAAGTCTGTGAGCACATCGGCGGCTTTCATCGACGTGGGGGCATTCTTGTCAAGCCTTTTACCTTTTTTTTTTTTTTTTTTTTTCTTTCTTCTTCTTTCCCTCTTTCTTTCTTTGTTTCCCCCCCAAGCTACACCTGACGCCCAGCATGGCGGAAGTCGAAACGAAGAACTGCGATGGAGAGCCCGTCGATCTCGGCATGCTCGGCCTTCGCATCGGGTCCATCTTCATCATTCTCGCCGCGTCTCTCTTGGGGGCCCTCACTCCAGTCCTCTTGGCTCGACAGAGTAAGATGCACGTGCCCAAGTTCACGTTTTTTATCTGCAAATACATTGGTACAGGCGTCATTATAGCAACGGCGTGGATGCACTTATTGGACCCGGCAATCGATCAGCTCGGGGACGACTGTGTCAAGGACCGATGGCTTGGAGATTACCCCTGGGCATTGTGCATTGCGCTGATGACCATCATGGTCATGTTTTTCGTCGAGCTGATGGTCGCGCGGTTTGGCGACGACGACGAACACGGCACCGGCTCCGACGCCAACTCGGACCCGAATGAAGTTCTGGCGCTCAAGCCGAGCAAGTCTCCACAGGGCAAGAGTGTTGATACGCAGCAGGACGTCGAGAATCATGGAGCTCTCCGCGGCCCTGACCCGACCATGATTCCTGGACCACCAGACGACGTCAGCTACCCGCCGGGTGGTGAGGACCATCTTGCCCATGGCAAGGACCACAAGGAGGGAGATTCGCACACGTCGCTTTCGGGTCAACTGACCGCCATCTTTATTCTCGAGTTCGGTGTCGTCTTCCACAGCGTCTTCATCGGTCTGACGCTCGGTACCACCAACTCGGATAAACTCTCGGTTCTTCTCGTCGTCTTGGTCTTTCACCAAATGTTTGAGGGCCTTGGTCTGGGATCTCGGATTGCTGTAGCCAATTGGCCATCTAGCAAGCAATGGCTGCCATTTGTCCTGGCAGCTGGATTTGCCCTGTCGACGCCCGTTGGCATTGCCGCAGGTGTCGGTGCCAAGCCTGCCAACGCTGCGACTCAAAAGCTAATCAACGGCCTGTTCGACTCGGTTTCCGCCGGAATCCTCATGTACACGGGTCTCGTGGAGCTGCTTGCTCACGAGTTCATGTTCAACCCGCATATGCGCCGCGCGTCGCTCAAAATCCAGTTGTTTGCCTTTGGTTGTGTCATCTTTGGCGTGGCTGTCATGGCATTGCTGGCGAAATGGGCATAGATTGGATATTGAAAACGTTGTTATGGAACAGGGTTTAGTACTGACGGCTTCATGAATCATGAGAGCACGCTGACATGAATTGTATTGGCTTGGCCGTACGGATGTTGTAATCTCGGAACTAATGTGTAATCTTTCCTGAAACAAAGATTGATAAGAGATAGATTTGTGGACGGAACACTCATCGAGCGGGCTTAAGAAGACTCTCGTGCTGTGCGTCTGCCTCTTTGAGAGGTGACAGGATGTGAAGGTGATGGCTATGTAAAAGATTCTGCCGTGCCGCCCCGACCAGTGGCGTTTTTAACGGTTAGATGATCCAGGACTGTTGAATATCCAGAGGAGACTGCGTTCGTCTTGACTCAAGAGTACTTGGATTCGAAGCAAGAATTTGAAGGTTGAAGTTTCCGATTTTGCCAATTAAACTATACTCTTTTACTATGTAGCTTTGGCTTGCTATTCTTTCTTTTTTTGAAAAGAAAGAAGATAAGAATAAAAGAAGGAAAGAAAGAAAGAAAGAAAGGCACAGAGAATATCCGATTCGAACGGAGCCATGAGCCCCGTCGGCCTCGTCACTCATGCCTCAGCAATCAACGTCTGGGATGGTGATGTCCGTGGCCTTGGTTTGACTGGGAATGAAGGGTCACATTGCACAAGTCCGAACTTCCCATTCAAGGTAGAGATGATACACAGACGCATGTGGTTTTGGTCCTCTACACCGTGACAGATGGGACAAGCCCCACGGCTAAAGGGATCCACCGTGCAAGTGTGTTTAGAACATGTTGTTTCGCACTGTAAACAGACGCGGTTCGCGGGTCACCTGATTCCCGGGACCCCATCCACTAGGGCAGCGAGCCCTACCGCCAATCGAAAAAACGTTCACCCACCAAGGAAACAGCAGTACGACGGGGCCATTCATCCATCACCATCTTGACAACGGGACCTGACAGCTCCAGCAACCTCCAGCAATCTCCATACCAGAGCCCCCTTCGAGACGGACAAAATGGCTGGCGGAATTACTGTTCGCGACGTTGATGTAGGTCCTTCCTGAACTGAAAAAAACACTCATCATGCATTGAGAAAAGCAGACGCTTGTCTCGTGGGCGACGTGGCTTGCCACCCGCCGCAAGACTTTGTCTACCGCCTTGTTTCGATGGCACTTGTTCGTCAGACGATGGGGCTGGACGGCAACCCTCATGATTTGAAACCCACAAATTTCCCCGTGATGGAAAAGAGAGCCCGAGGTCTGGAGCAAATGGTTTACTGCGAAGAATGCGACGACGCTTGCGACAGGTCCTCGTTGACCAATCTATACTGTTTTTGACTCTTGTGAGACTACAAAAGGGGAAGAAATTCTCCTCTATACCGTTTGACTCTCGTGAGACTACAAAAGGGGAAGAAATTCTTCTCTATACCGTTTGACTCTCGTGAGACTACAAAAGGGGAAGAAATTCTTCTCTATACCGTTTGACTCTCGTGAGACTACCAAAGGGGAAGGAATTCTCCTACGAGCGGAAACAAGGGCGACGGAAGCAGATTGATCCGAGGGCTCACGGCTTGATCGGGGAATTTGAAGGAGCAGGCGCGAGGGAGTCGCAAGACTTCTGAAGACGGAATGATGCTAATGGGTTTTTTTTCCTTGCTTGTCTCCAGGCGCAAAAGTTCATCGAGTCGTATGCTGCGTTCTTGAAGCGTCAGGGCAAGCTGCCCATTCCTGGTATGTACCTGGCTCTCTTTATTTGCACACGCTGGTTTCCGTCTCGCACACCGGGATAATTATACGATAAAGACTCTGGTGTTCTAATACCATATTTTCAGGTTGGGTCGACACCGTCAAGACGGGCCCCGCCAAGGAGCTCCCCCCCCAGAACATTGACTGGTTCTACGTGCGCGCGGCGTCCGTCGCCCGCCACGTCTACCTCCGCAAGACGGTCGGCGTCGACCGCCTCCGCAAGGTGCACGGCACGGCCAAGAACCGCGGTTCGCGCCCGTCCCGCCACGTCGATGCCTCGGGCTCCGTGGACCGCAAGATCATGCAGGCCCTCGAGAAGATTGGTGTCCTGGAGCAGGATGAGGAGAAGGGCGGGCGGCGCATCACGCAGTCTGGGCAGCGGGACCTGGACCGAATCGCCCAGACGACTGCCGAGGCGGATGAGGAGGATGAGGATGACGAGTAGATTGTCTCTGTGGGGTGCATAAGATGGAGCAGGAAAAGGGCTTGTTTTGAACTGGAGAAAGGACATGGTTTTCAAACAGATGATGATGATGGATTCTTTTACAGGAAACTTGGGGCATGTCCGAGGTGCATTGCCTGCACGTTTGGGGAAACAAAATGGCATGGCATTGGGCTTCTTCTTCCTCTTGATGTTGTTTCTGAAACAACTGGCGTCTGGGTCTTGGAATCAACATGTATGAATGAGATTTCCCCGTCGTGGGTCATTCTGTCCGTTTAATTTGACTCGTCCGGTGCGCCGCATCTGTGCTCCGTGCGCGAAACTCTTCTCGTGATGATCCGTCTCTGTTCTTGAACCGGTCATGTTGCATGGCGCCATGTGCAAGGCCGGCCATGCCCGTCATGACAGCCGGACTCTTGTTTATGACCTTGTACACTGGTGCCTGGCGTCGAACGAGTTGCCAAAGTGCCTCACAGCTGTATCTTTTCTCGCCAAGACTCGTCTCTCGCTTGCTTTTTGGGGTTTCCGTTGATCGGGCTCTTGCGAAGGCCCACGACGAGGCGTCAATACACTTGTGGTGAACTGTGTCACGCATGCATCGTTGCCGACGCTTTCTACTACTTGCTCTCGCTCGCCACTTTCTTCTCTTTCCATTTCCTTCCTTCTTTCTTTCCTTGCTTCTTTCGCAGGAACGCTTGCTTTGCGCAACGGCCTCTTGACTACCAGCTCTCTATTCCTCTTTACCAGGCTGTCGACTTGTTCTCGGTTGGCTACCAGCTCTCCGTTCCTCTTCACCAGGCTGTCGACTTGTTCTCGGTTGGCTACCAGCTCTCCGTTCCTCTTTACCAGGCTGTCAACTTGTTCTCGGTTGGCTACCAGCCCTCCGTTCCTCTTCACCAGGCTGTCGACTTGTTCTCGGTTGGCTACCAGCTCTCCGTTTCTCTTCACCAGGCTGTCGACTTGTTCTCGGTTGGCTACCAGCTCTCCGTTCCTCTTTACCAGGCTGTCGACTTGTTCTCGGTTGGCTACCAGCCCTCCGTTCCTCTTCACCAGGCTGTCGACTCGTTCTCGGTTTCTTGGCCGAGGAGGAGCCAACGTTGTCGCACGCACGCACACTCACTCACGCAGCCAGCAGGCCATATTCCCTGCGTACACGGGAGAGAATTCACAATCCGAAATTCAAAAAGGGCTCATCAAACGCGGGAGAATCACTCGTCGCCCCTGCGCAGAGATTCTGGCTGTTCACGGCCCGACCAACCATCATGGACATGGACTTGTCGTCGTCCCCCACCCCGTCACCACGCCCCTCAACACCACGCACACCATCACGACCACGCACATTACCGCCGCCGTCGCCGCCGCCGCCGCCGCCACAGGCATCCCCACCGCCCGCCGCCCCCCGGTTCGACAGCGCCTTCTCCAACCCCTCCCACTTCTACTTCTACCATACCATCGACCCCTCGACCGCCTCCCTGACGAGCCACATCCTCGGGCCGAACCTCACGACAACCTTTTCGCACTCGCGCGCGCCGTCGCTCCACGGGCGGGCTGCCATCCTCACGAGCCTTGCCAAGAAGACGACGGGGTTTCTTGCCGTGGTTTCCTCCTCTGGGTTTTCCTCGTCTGGGTTTTCCTCCTCCTCTGGGTTTTCCTCGTCTGGGTTTTCTTCCCCTGGAGGAGGGAACACCAACACCAGCAGCACCAGCACCAGCACCAGCACCACCACTCCTCCAAGTCAGCCCGAAACATGCGCCACCGCTCCAGGTCCCCCTTCCCAACCCCGCACAATCCTCGCCTGGGCCGAGTCCGGCCACGGCCACGGCCCAGAAGGCGACCTCCTCGACCCGTCGCCCTCCATCCTCCCCAACACCCTCTGGGCCAGGCGCGTCATGGCCCTCTCCGCCCTCATGGGGCTCAACCTCGGCCACCCCTACGACCGGCTCACCCGCGGCGGCGAGCAGGGCATCTTCCGCGCGAGCCACGTCGAGGTGAAGCTGGCGACGCGTGCGGTCTACATGCTCCTGGAGGCCTTTGGCGTGCGGCGGGAGGGGGGGGGGGAGCCCGTCACGGGGGAGATGCTCGGGAGGCTGAGGGGCATGATTCTCGGTCAAGGGTCGTCGCCGCCGCCTCGTGATGCCGGTTTTGGTCGCGACGCTGCCGGTGGTCATGGTCCTGGCATCAGCCAAGCCCACCATCCGTCAGCCCCCCGCCCCAGATTCGAAATCTACTTCTCCAAGAAAAACTGCCCCGCCTGCGCGCAGTACGTCCGGCGGCTCTCCGCCCTCGCGGGCGTCGACATGGCGCTCATCTGGAAGGACCGGCTCGTGCGCATCGAGTACGAGGCGGCGAGGATGGGGGTGCCCCCTCCGGCGGTGTTGGCCGCGGGCGAAGAGGTCATCACCATAGACGACGACGACGACGACGACGACGAAGACGACATCCGCGTCCTCGACATGGTCGATCTGACCGGGCCGGCAGACGCCGCGCGGCGGCAGCAGCGCCCCGGGTCGTTCCTCGACGGCCTGGCGTACTGCATCGGGCAGGGCGCGGGGGAGAATGTCGCGCGGGCGGTGCTGCACCTCGCGAGCATCATGCGCGTGCGGCGGCGGAGCGGGAGCAGGGTTCGTGCCGGCATCGGGCTCGGGCATCTCGCGCCGAGGAGAGGACCTGTTGCGCGAGAGGCGGGGCGGGCCCACCGGTCTTGTTCCCGGCCGGTTGCGGTTCCGGCCCCGGTCCTGCGTCCGCGTCAGCAGCAGCAGCAGCAGCGACGGGAACAAGAGCAGCAGCAGCAGCAGCGACAGAAACAACAGCCGCAGCAGCAGCAGCAGCGACAGAAACAAGAGCAGCAACGACAGACATGGCTAGCCACACCGCCGCCGACGCCCCTCGTCCCCATGCCAAACCCAAGACACGTCCAGAACACGGGCGGCAGAGCGGCGGCTCAGCAGGCCCCCCCTCCGAGCGTGTGATTGCCTCGCCGGCGGCGTCAACGTCAGCGCCACCGCCCGCCACACGATTCTGCTCCGTGGGTGGCATTTCTCGGCATGGACACGAGAAACAAAAAAGAGAGAAAAAAGGGGGGGGAGTGGTTGTTGAGAAGCGGTCGGTGGTGAAGGCGTCTTCTTTCCTTCCGTTCTTTTTCTGCATCACGAGTCTTGTTTCAGACGTGTATTCGATCTACCCTTGTTTCTAGCTTCTTCTTCTTCTTTCGTTTCCATCTTTAAAAGGGGAATCTCCCTCCGGGGGCNCGCGCGCGCGCGCGCG
>AFQZ01001460.1:0-10920 GCA_000222935.2 Aciculosporium take MAFF-241224
CGCTCCTTGTGCTTGCTATTCGATATATTTCGCTTAGTTGGTTAGGTTATTAACTTGTAATAGCTTCCTTTCTTGTTCTTTTTATTGTAAAAAGAAGGTGTTATCGTTAACTTCGCTTAAAATGCAACCGTTAAACATTAATGGTATTAAAATCGTTAACCTCTCTTTTGGCTTTATAAGGAATTTAGCGTTTTTTAACTTAACCTCTTTATAATCAAAAAACTCAGCATTACTAAGTCCCAAGGTATTATTAGTCTGCATTCTAATAATTCTAAAACACAAGCTTTTACTAGAAGAAATAAGAAGATAAGGGTTATATATAGAGGTTATTATCTGTAGTCTTTAATGATAATAATTAAAATACGTCGACTACTAATGTGTGCCAGCCTTTGCTATTTCGTATAGCGGCTTAATTACGACCATAATAACGTCTAGCGGGTAAAGGTGTGCAATTTATGCTGGAAGCTTTGTAAGAATTATACAATTAAGCTTTGTTTGTGACTACATATATACTTAGGTAATATCCCTTAACTAAACCATAATGCCTTCCTTTTTTAATAAGGGAGTAAGGGCAATAATAAGCCTTTAACTAGCTCTCTAAATTATTAGGGACTGCGTGAGAATAACCTCTTTCCTATGGTTGCTATGGCCTTGGATGACATATTGTAACTTTTCATACGGGGAGTTAGTTGCCTTGCCTTTAACTTCTCTTACTATCCGCAAGCTAAAGAGTCTTTTGCCTCCATGCCTTTACAGGTTGAATTTCACAAATTCGAACATATTCCTTGCTAGTAAAGCATTAATCTCTGCTTTATTAGAGAGTTTGAAAGGTTCTCTAGGTATATTAATTTTTCCTTGTGCACAAAGGTTAATTATAAGTTAAAAATCAGCCTTTTCTTTCTTAGTAAGAAAAGCCTCTGCTTAAGGGTATTTCTAGGGTCTTCTACGTTCTTTTTATAGTAGAGTTATTAGGTTATTAGGGGGGTTTTTATAATTTTTATTACCTTAAACCAGGTCTTTCTTATAAACCGGGTCTTTCTTATAAGAAGATTCCACCTCTAGCGAGGTTATATACAGTTTAATAACTGTAAACCGAAACTTTATAGGGCCATAAGGCATCTTAATAATATAAGTCTCTCCTTTTATTAAGAGAAGCTTATAGGGGCCAGTCTATCTGCCTTTTTTGCAATAAACTTATACATTAGAATTTAAAGGAAGAGTGTGTATAGGCAGGGTTATTAGGCCGTTACGGGTATTAAAAGCATCGTGGACTTAGCGTCTTGCAAGACTACGTCTTGCTTTATCTATTGCTTTTTAAAGTATTTTAGCTCTTTAGGCAACTATAAAGCTCAGGGGGGAATTATTCATCATCCTTAAATAGGTTTTAAAGACTAGAAGGGTAGGAATAAGACCATTTAGACTGGCAGAGTTATTAACTGCTTTAACAGCCATTTAAAGTATCTGCTCTTTCGAGAGAAGACCGTCAGCTTTAGTCTTAATAATATTATATACTCTGCGAAGAGGGGCATGATATTGCTTAAGTTTTCCAATGCTATTGTAAGCCTTAATAGGGACTTTGTTAATATTAATTAACAATAGTTAAGCTAAATGCCTAAATTCGCTAGAAGCGAAGTTTCTTCTGGTATTATAGACTATCCAGTCTGGGGGTTTAAGATATATGTTAATCCAGCACTCTTTAAGGGCATTCCAGATATTTTAAGCTTTTTGTTGTTAAGGTGTAAGAAAGCAGGCAGCTTAAAATGATGTTGCTGAATTTATAATGTGTAGGACCGGCTTCTCGTCAATTTACATAATATTAACAAGGACCTTGTAGTTAAATTTAATATCGTCTTTAAGAGTAAATTTAAATCTACTTAGAGCTTTCGTGTTTATCTGGTATTAATGGCAAGCATACGTGATTTTCCCTATGTCAGCCTTATTAAATTCTTCCCTAGCCCTGGCGAGAAGGTTATTTAATTAGTCGATTAACAGATGACTAAATTAGCAATAAAGTTAACGGATTTCAGCTTTAGAAAGCATAAAGATAGCAGGTTCTTAAGAACTGGCTGTCTACTAAGGATGTCCCTATTTCCTAATAATAGGTACCTTTTTATCTCCTTAGATTAGAAGATTCTTAAGATTGTTAAGTTTAACACCTATTCTATCTATATCTGTGATAGAATATAAAAACAGTGTGGCACTATTAAGCATATAGAAAGGTATTGTGCTAAAAATTATCAGAAGCTTTAAAATACCAGTTGAAGTCGCAGTACCGGCTCTAAAGGTAATAGTCCTTTAGTTAGAGGAATGCTTAATTATAAGGTTCTTTATGATTTTCATTAGAGCGTTGACTTAGCCTTGGCCAGCAGTTAAAATTCCTAATGCTCCTGTATCCGGGAGTATACTATAAAATATATCCGCTGCATATTTTATATCCATAAGATATATGTGTTATTAAGGTTGTTTATTAGTATTGTGGTTGTAGGGGTCTTTAAGAAATAAGGCATGTTTAAAAGCATTATTCTATAAGAAGTTCACGGTTAATTAGGAAAAGAGTGGGGGATTCGGTGCTTGCGTAAAGAATGCTATAAAGGAGAGAGTATTACGAGCCTCTTTGTTATCTGGTTTCTCTTTTTTATTAGTAGTGAGAAAAGCGGCGTTTTAAGCGGCTTTTTTGTGTTTGTCCTTACTGCTATTATTAGTAGCAGTAAGTTGGGCCATTTTGCCTTTATAGGCCTGTAGGAATGCATGGTATTAGCGTTTAAAGGGTGGTTTTTAGTGTTTTTTGTTATTCCACTAAGTTGCTTTTGCTTTTTTCTGCTTAGAGGCAGGATGGTTAGTTAACTAGCATCCTTCTTTACAGCAGATAAAGCATTTCTTTAAGCTTGCTCTAGCTTAAGGTTTTTTACAATATATAGCTTGTGAATAGTATTAGTCTGTGAACATTGCTATGTTAGTGTTTTGGTCTGTAGACTAGGTAATAAGGGCAGTTGAATTGTTGTTAGTAGTTGTTAGTAACTGACTTATAGAGGTTAGTGGTATGTCTATTACTAAGAGGTAATTTCGAAGATTACTAATAAATCCTTTAAAGGTTAGCATATTCCTAAATTTAGCATTATAGAAATCGTTGTTATTTTCTATTGCTCGTTATACTTAATAAAGAAGAATTATATTTTATTCAAGAGGGTTATAAAGGCCATTAAATATCTTTGTAAGTCGGTTAAGAAGAATTTCCAAGCATTCTAACTTATTCTTTATTAAATGTTTTATAATAATATAGCAAAGGCATAGATCGGCAAATTGTGTTTTGTAGAAGCTCTTATTCTCAGGTGTTTTAAAGTGATTCCTAATGTTCTAAGTTATCTCCTCAAATGGGATTGTCTTTGCTCTAAAGTTGTTGGTAGCGCTCAGGTTACAAGTATGCTGCAGCACAAATGTAGGGGGGGGGGTTTAATATTCAATTCATCTATATCTCTAAAAGAGGGGAAGAAGCAGGCTATAATGCGGAGGTATGGTGTTGTGGCTACGGTACGGCCCTAGGTCACATGACCTGTGATCCAGCTAATTAGGGTGCGTGCATTCTATGTGCAACTTATAATTCCTGGTTAATGCGGCGTATCCCTTCTATTATCCATACGAGCGATTCCGACACTTGCAAATTCTCTCTCTATTAAAGAAGAAGAGGAATCGCTCCAAAAAATGCATAAAACGCCCCAAATAATCAGATATCAACAAACAAGTAATAAAGCGAAAAACATCCTTCAAATGAATGACTTTTGTTGGTCCAGGCCGAATGGTTGTGGAGGCAAAGAGTGTTGTAGGGGGGGGGGGGGGCTAAAGAGTGTAATTCCTGTGTTTAATCCTACCAAATTAGGCGCTTATAATCGCGTTCGAATTCATTGAATTTGAGCTCTTTATCAGGCGCTTAATTTGTCGTTAGATTTGGTGAGGAATTAGGACTTTTTCATTCTTTGGCGGCTCTGGCGGCGGCTCCTGCGGCAATTCTCGCGACAGGTCTTTTAACCCATCCTTCTACACGGATTCGGGCTTCATTCTTCGTTACAAAGGTCTTAAGAGCTTTATTTAGTGAAGCTTTTGTCATCATATCCGCAGGATTATTATTGCTATTAATCCAGCGTATCTCAGCCACTTCCCTCCTCTTATATGACTGCTGTAAAGCCATAATATTAATTATTAGCCTCTTTTCCTTTGTCGTCCCTAGCTTAATAATGCATTCGTATAGTAAGAAAGAGTTAGTGCATATTATTGTCAGAATCTTTGGCTTGTTTAATCGGTTGGTAATGATATTTAGAGTAGTGCTTATTGCATAGGCAATGTTAACACCTTGAACCATCCCATACAGCTTAGAAGCTAATGCACTTCTTGTGACTCTTTTAGATTTTATTAAGCTGTATATTACGATATTTCCTCTGAGGGTAAATTTAGAGGTATCGTTATCCTTCCTTTTATTGCCTAGGATAATCACATAGCCTAGTTAAGAGCTGAGGTCTTTATTATTTGCAAAAGAACTGTTAATAAAGACATAAAGAGCAGCGTTTTCTAGCGAGAGAGATATATATTGAAGTCTATGGTCTTAATTGTTAATTTGCTATTAAAGTCTTTTATTAAGCCTTAAAACATTGTTGAATTCTGGATATTAGACTTAGGTGGTAACAGAAAGATTATAAGATGCTTTAGGTTGACATATCAGAGCAATATACGCTCCTTGTGCTTGCTGTTTGATATATTTCGCTTGGTTGGTTAGGTTATTGACTTGTAATAGCTTCCTTTCTTGTTCCTTTTATTGTAAAAAGAAGGTGTTATTGTTAACTTCGCTTAAAATGCAACCGTTGAACATTAACAGTATTAAAATCGTTAACCTCTCTTTTAGCTTTGCAAGGAATTCAGCGTTTTTTAACTTAACCTCTTTGCAATTAAAAAACTTAGCATTGCTAAGTCCTAAGGTATTATTAGTCTGCATTCTAATGATTCCAAAACACAAGCTTTTGCTAGAAGAAATAAGAAGATAAGGGTTATATATAGAGGTTATTATCTGTAGTCTCTGATAATAATGATTGAAATACGTCGACCACTAATGTGTGCCAGCCTTTACTATTCCGTATAGCGGCTTAATCACAACCATAATAACATCTGGCAGGTAAAGGTGTGTAATTTGTGCTGGAAGCTTTGTAAGAATTGTGCGATTTAGCTTCATCTGTAACTGCATATATGCTTAGGTAATATCCCTTAGCTAAACCATAATGCCTTTCTTTTTTAATGAGGGAGCAAGGGCAATAATAAGCCTTTGACTAGCTCTCTGAATTGTTAGGGACTGCGTGAGAATAACCTCTTTCCTATAGTCGCTATGGCCTTAGATGACATATTGTGACTTTTTATACAGGGAGTTAGTTGCCTTGCCTTTGACTTTTCTTACTATCCGCAAGCTAAAGAGTCTTTCACCTCCATGCCTTTGCGGGTCGAATTTCACAAATTCAAACATATTCCTTGCTAGCAAAGCATTAATCTCTGCTTTGTCAGAGAGTTTAAAAGGTTCTCTGGGTGTATTGATTTTTCCTTGTACGCAGAGGTTAATTGTAAGTTAAAAATCGGCCTTTTCTTTCTTAGTAAGAAAAGCCTCTGCTTAAGGGTGTTTCCGGGGTCTTCTATATCCTCTTTATAATAGAGTTATTAGGTTATCAGGGGGGTTTTTGTGATTTTCGTTACCTTAAACCGGGTCTTCCTTGTAAACCGGGTCTTTCTCGTAAGAAGATTCTACCTCTGGCGAGGTTATATACGGTTTAATAACTGTAGACCAAAACTTCATAGGGCTATAAGGCATCTTAATAATATAAGTCTTTCCTTTTATTAAGAGAAGCTTATAGGGGCTAGTCTATCTGCCTTTTTTGCAATAAACTTATACATTAGAATTTAAAGGAAGAGTGTGTATAGGCAGGGTTATTAGGCCATTATGGGTATTAAGAGTATTGTGGACTTAGCGTCTCGTAAGACTGCGTCTTGCTTTATTTGTTGCTTTTCAAAGTATCTTAGCTTTTTAGGCAACTGTAAAGCTTAGGGGGGAATTATTTGTTATCCTTAGATAGGTTCTAAAGACTAGAAGGGTGGGAACAAGACCATTTAGACCGGCAGAGTTATTAACTGCTTTAACAGCCATTTAAAGTATTTACTCTTTTGAGAGAAGACCATTAGCTTTGGTCTTAATAATATTATATGCTCTGTGAAGAGGGGCATGATATTGCTTAAGTTTTCCGATACTATTGTGAGCCTTAACGGGGACTTCGTTAATATTAATTGATAATAGTTGAGCTAAATGCCTGAATTCGCTAGAAGCGAAGTTTCTTCTGGCATCATGGACTATCCAGTCTGGGGGTCTAAGATATGTATTAATCCAGCACTTTTTAAGGGTATTCTAGATATCTTAAGCTTTCTGTTGTTAAGGTGTAAGAAAGCAGGCAGCTTAAAATGATGTTGCTGAATCTATAATGTGTAGGACCGGCTTCTTATTAATTTATATAATATTAATAAGGACCTCGTAGTTAAATTTAATATCGTCTTTAAGAGTGAATTTAAATCTACTTAGAGCTTTCGTGTTTATCTGGCATTAATGGCAAGCATGCGTGATTTTCCCTATGTTAGCCTTATTAAATTCTTCCCTAGCCCTGGCGAGAAGGTTATTCAATTGGTCGATTAACGGATGACTAAATCAGCAATAAAGTTGACGGATTTCGGCTTTAAAAAGCATAAAGATAGCAGGTTCTTGAGAACTGGCTGTCTACTAAGGATATTCCCATTTCCTAATGATGGGTACCTTTTTGTTTCCTTAAATTAGAAGATTCTTAAGATTATTAAGTTTAACACCTATTCTATCCATATCTGTGATAGAATATAAAAACAGTATAGTACTATTAAGCATATAGAAAGGTATTGTGCTAAAAATCGTTAGAAGCTTTAAAATACCAGTTAAAGTTACAGTACCGGCTCTAAAGGTGATAGTCCTTTAGTTAGAGGAATGCTTAATTATAAGGTTCTTTATGATTTTTATCAGAGCGTTGACTTAGCCTTGGCCAGTAGTTGAAATTCCTGATGCTCTTGTATTCAGGAGTATACTATAAAATGTATCCGCTGCATATCTCGTATCTATAAGATACACGTGTTATTAAGGTTGTTTATTAGTATCGTGGTTGTAGGGGTTTTTAAGAAATAAGGTATGTTTAAAAGTATTATTCTGTAAGAAGTTTACGGTTAATTGGGAAAAGAGTGGGGGATTTGGTGCTTGTGTAAAGAATGCTATAAAGGAGAGAGTATTACAAGCCTCTTCGTTATCTGGTTCCTCTTTTTCATTAGTAGTAAGAAAAGCGGCGTTCTAAGCGGCTTTTTTGTATTCGTCCTTACTGCTATTATTAGTAGTAGTAAGTTAGGCCATTTTGCCTTTATAGGCCTGTAGGAATACATGGTATTGGCGTTTAAAGGGTGGTTTTTGGTGTTTTTTGTTATTCTACTAAGTTGCTTTTGCTTTCTTCTGCTTAGAGGCAGGATGGTTAGTTAACTAGCATCCTTCTTTGCGGCAGATAAAGCATTTCTTTAAGCTCGCTCTGGCTCGAGGTTTTTTACAATATGTAGCTTGTAAATAGCGTCGGTCTGTGAACATTACTATGTTGGTGTTTTAGTCTGTGGACTGGGCGATAAGGGCAGTTGAATTGTTGTTAGTAGTTGTTAGTAACTAACTTATAGAGGTTAGTGGTATGTCTATTACTAAGAGGTAATTTCAAAGATTACTAATAAATCCTTTAAAGGTTGGCACATTCCTGAATTTAGTATTGTAGAAATCATTATTATTTTTTATTGCTTGTCGTACTTAATAAAGAAGAATTATATCTTGTTTAAGAGGGTTATAAAGGCCATTGAATATCTTTATAAGTTGGTTAAGAAGAATTTCTAAGCATTCTGACTTATTCTTTATTAGATGTTTTATAATAATATGGCGAAGGCATAGATCAGTAAATTATGTTTTGTAGAAGCTCTTATTCTCAGGTGTTTTGAAGTGATTTCTAATGTTCTGAGTCATCTCCTTGAATAGGATTGTCTTTGCTCTGAAGTATTTAAGGAAGTATATATAGGCTTTACCTTAAAGCATAATAAGAAAGGCTTTTAGGTAAAGTAAGGGAGAAACTCCTGCTTAAGAACATTTCTCTTTAAAATATAGTAACTTCTTGTTAATAAAGTCATATACTTCTCTAGAATATTATTCTTCTTTCTGGTAAAGTCTCTTAAGAGTATTAAGGGCTTTTTAATTACTATTAGAAAGTATTCCGGTTAGGGTTTATGGTTCTGGGGGAGGGTCTTTAGTTGAATGAAAATCTTTATTGTTAGAGTTCTTATTATTAGAAAGTTTAAGTCGTTGAATCTCTTCTCCTTTTCTAGTTGCTTTTTCTGGCAAAGGTTTGTATTCTGTGTTAGGGTTAATGTTTAAGATATTAATAAGATCTTTAGAGACGTTCGATCTTGATCCTCTGGCTGTTTCAACACTATTGTCATTAAGGTAATCACGAAGGGTATACTTAAGGTTATTGTTGATTTTATTAAAAGTATCCTTTGTCTAATTTTTATAATCTCGCTAGAAGTTAATAAGGAGATTGTGCCCTTTTCCTTCGTTAAGAATGTAGTAGTTAATTGTATATATAATACGGTTATTGATCTGTTGTTTAGTAGCTGTATTAACATTAATATTATTAACTAACTTAGTCTAATTAAAGGATAGAATTAGATAGTGCTTATAAAGTTTTTAGGGTAGGGTGCTCTTTAGAAGTTCTCTTCTATAAACATCCTTTTAGAGTTATTTATTAAAATCATCTATTTTTCCTTGGCTTAAAGACATTTTAGTGTTTTGGGCTTTGTGTTCAGTACTGATTAAAGCGGTTAGCATTGGTTCTCTGTGAATAATAGTAAAGATCTAGTTTTAATTATAGATAAGTAATAGTTAATAATAAGGGAGAAGATCCACAAGAGTTAAGTCTTCTTATAATTATAGATGATTTAACAGTTGACGATTTAAAGAAATAATCCTTTGGTTAGCACAACGTTGGAATTTCTTGTAGTTATGTGAGTAAAAGCGTTTAGACAAGTCTCTTCTAGGTGTGACCTAACGAATCTATGGTTATTAGTAACTACTAATTAGTGTTAGTAGCGCTTAGGTTACAAGTATGCTGTAGTATAAATGTAGGGGGGGGGGTTTAATATTCAATTCATTTATATCTCTAAAAGAGGGGAAGAAGCAGGCTATAATGCAGAGGTGTGGTGTTGTAGCTATGGTACGGCCCCAGGTTACATGACCTGTGATCCAGCCAATTAGGGTGCGTGCATTCTGTGTGCAACCCACAATTCCTGGTTAATGCGGCGTATCCCTTTCATCATCCATACGAGCGATTCCGACAAAAGTATTTAAGGAAGTATATGTAGGCTTTACCTTAAAGCATAATAGGGAAGGCTTTTGGGTAAAGTGAGGGGGAAACTCCTGCTTAAGAACATTTCTCTTTAAAATGTAGTAACTTTTCGTTAATAAAGTTGTACACTTCTCCAGAATATTATTCTTCTTTCTAGTAAAGTCTCTTAAGAGTATTAAGGGCTTTTTGATTGCTATTAGAAAGTGTTCTGGTTGGGGTTTGTGGTTCTGGGGGAGGGTCTTTAGTTGAATAAAAATCTTTATTATTGGAGTTCTTGTCATTGGAAAGTTTAAGTCGTTGAATCTCTTCTCCTTTCTTAGTTGCTTTTTCCGGTAAAGGTTTATATTCCGTGTTAGGGTTAATGTTTAAGATATTAATAAGATCTTTAGAGACGTTTGATCTCAATCCTCTGGTTGTTTTAACACCATTGTTATTAAGGTAATTACAAAGGGTATACTTAAGGTTATTGTTAATTTTATCAAAAGTATCCTTTGTTTAATTTTTATAATCTCGCTGGAAGTTAATAAGGAGATTACGCCCTTTTCCTTCGTTAAGAATATAGTAGTTAATCATATATATAATACGGTTATTAATCTGTTGTTCAGTAGCTGTATTAACATTAATATTATTAACTAACTTAGTCTAATTAAAGAATAGAATTAAATAGTGCTTATAAAGTTTTTAGGGTAGGGTGCTCTTTAGAAGTTCTCTTCTATAAACATCCTTTTAGAGTTGTTTATTAAAATTATCTATTTTTCCTTGGCTTAAAGATATTTTAGTGTTTTAGGCTTTATGTTTAGTACTAATTAAAGCGGTTGGCATTGGTTCTCTGTGAATAATGGTAAAGATCTGGTTTTAATTGTAAATAAGTAATAGTTAATAATAAGGGAGAAGATCTATAAGAGTTAAGTCTTCTTATGATTGTAGACGATTTAACAGTTAACAATTTGAAGAAATAATCCTTTAGTTAGTATAACATTAGAATTTCTTATAGTTATGTGAGTAAAAGCGTTTAAATGAGTCTCTTCTGGGTATGACCTAAAAAATCTATAGTTATTAGCAACCACTAATTAGTATTAGTAGCGCTTAGGTTACAAGTATACTACAGTATAAATGTAGGGGGGAGGGGTTTAATATTTAATTCATCTATATCTCTAAAAGAGGGGAAGAAGCAGGCTACAATGCGGAGGTGTGGTGTTGTGGCCACGGTACGGCCCCAGGTCACATGACCTGTGATCCAGCTAATCAGGGTGCGTGCATTCTGTGTGCAACCCATAATTCCTAGTCAATGCGGCGTATCCCTTCCATCATCCATACGAGCGATTCCGACAGAAAGAAAAAAAGAAAAAAGAAAAAGAAAGAAAGAAAAAAGAAAAAGAAAAAAAGAAAAAAGAAAAAGAAAAAAAGAAAAAAGAAAAAGAAAAAAAGAAAAAAGAAAAAGAAAAAAAGAAAAAAGAAAAAG